>CAHIKZ030000006.1:1422500-1457500 GCA_903632075.3 Acanthosepion pharaonis | reverse complement strand
AGAGGTTTGAGTTAGTTACTGAGATTATTGATGAGGTATCATTTAAACTAAAGAAAGACACATGATTTCGAAAGCTGACTATGAAGGTAAGAAGTGATACCCTCACGACTTGAAAGAGTGGTGCAATGAAGTACTGCCAACGCAAAAAGTTAAAATCTCCGTACGAAGTACACTGAAAGAGTGCAATATTTCGAACGCTGTAAAGGTAAAAACGAAGGCTCTACTTTATTAAAAGCCACGGCACTCAATGCAAAAAGTTAGGACTCCCTCACCTGAAGAGCTGCGTAATGTAATATTTCTAACATTGACAGTCGAGCCAAAAAGAAAGACTCTCTACATAGGAGATTGGCACAATGAAAATAAAGAGACTCTCTACATCGGAGAGTGCCGCAATGAAAAGAAAGACTCCCTCTACATAGGAGAGTAGCGCAATGAAAAGAAAGAGACTCTCTACATCGGAAAGTGGCGCAATGAAAAAAAAGACTCCCTCTACATAGGAGATTGGCACAATGAAAAGAAAGAGACTCTCTACATCGGAGAGTGCCGCAATGAAAAGAAAGACTCCCTCTACATAGGAGAGTAGCGCAATGAAAAGAAAGGCTCTCTCTTCATAGGAGAGTGGCGCAATGAAAAGAAAGACTCTCTCTACATAGGAGAGTGGCGCAATGAAAAGAAAGACTCTCTCTACATAGGAGAGTGGCGCAATGAAAGAAAGACTCTCTCTACATAAGAGAGTGGTGCAATGAAAAGAAGGACTCTCTCTACATAGGAGAGTGGTGCAATGAAAAGAAAGAGACTCTACATCGGAGAGTGGCGCAATGAAAAGAAAGAGACTCTCTACATCGGAGAGTGGCGCAATGAAAAGAAAGACTCCCTCTACATAGGAGAGGGGTGCAATGAAAAGAAGGACTCTCTCTACATAGGAGAGTGGTGCAATGAAAAGAAAGACTCTCTCTACATCGGTGAGTGGCGCAATGAAAAGAAAAACTCCCTCTACATCAGAGAGTGGCGCAATGAAAAGAAAGAGACTCTCTACATCGGAGAGTGGCGCAATGAAAATAAAGACTCCCTCTACATAGGGGAGTGGTGCAATGAAAAGAAGGACTCTCTCTACATAGGAGAGTGGCGCAATGAAAAGAAAGTCTGTCTCTACATAGGAGAGTGGTGCAATGAAAAGAAGGAATCTCTCTACATAGGAGAGTGGTGCAATGAAAAGAAGGACTCCCTCTACATAGGAGAGTGGTGCAATGAAAAGAAGGACTCTCTCTACATAGGAGAGTGGCGCAATGAAAAGAAAGACTCCCTACATAGGAGAGTGGCGCAATGAAAAGAAAGACTCTCTCTACATAGGAGAGTGGCGCAATGAAAAGAAAGACTCCCTCATAGGGAGAGTGGCGCAATGAAAAGAAAGACTCTCTCTACATAGGAGAGTGGCGCAATGAAAAGAAGGACTCTCTCTACATAGGAGAGTGGCGCAATGAAAAGAAAGACTCTCTCTACATAGGAGAGTGGCGCAATGAAAAGAAAGACTCTCTCTACATAGGAGAGTGGTGCAATGAAAAGAAGGACTCTCTCTACATAGGAGAGTGGCGCAATGAAAAGAAAGACTCTCTACATAGGAGAGTGGCGCAATGAAAAGAAAGAGACTCTCTACATCGGAGAGTGGCGCAATGAAAAGAAGGACTCTCTCTACATAGGAGATTGGCACAATGAAAAGAAAGAGACTCTCTACATAGGAGAGTGGCGCAATGAAAAGAAAGACTCTCTCTACATAGGAGAGTGGTGCAATGAAAAGAAAGACTCCCTCTACATCGGAGAGTGGCGCAATGAAAAGAAAGACTCACTCTACATCGGAGAGTGGCGCAATGAAAAGAAAGACTCACTCTATATCGGAGAGTGGCGCAATGAAAAGAAAGACTCTCTCTACATAGGAGAGTGGTGCAATGAAAAGAAAGACTCTCTCTACATAGGAGAGTGGCGCAATGAAAAGAAAGACTCTCTCTACATAGGTGAGTGGTGCAATGAAAAGAAGGACTCCCTCTACATCGGAGAGTGGCGCAATGAAAAGAAAGACTCTCTCTACATAGGAGAGTGGTGCAATGAAAAGAAAGACTCTCTCTACAAAGGAGAGTGGCGCAATGAAAAGAAAGACTCTACATAGGAGAGTGGCGCAATGAAAAGAAAGACTCTCTCATACATGAAAAGGAGAGTGGCGCAATGAAAAGAAAGACTCTCTCTACATAGGAGAGTGGTGCAATGAAAAGAAAGACTCTCTCTACATAGGAGAGTGGCGCAATGAAAAGAAAGACTCTCTCTACATAGGAGAGTGGTGCAATGAAAAGAAGGACTCTCTCTACATAGGAGAGTGGTGCAATGAAAAGAAGGACTCTCTCTACATAGGAGAGTGGCGCAATGAAAAGAAAGACTCCCTCTACATCGGAGAGTGGCGCAATGAAAAGAAAGAGACTCTCTACATCGGAAAGTGGCGCAATGAAAAGAAAGACTCCCTCTACATAGGAGAGTGGCGCAATGAAAAGAAAGACTCTCTCTACATAGGAGAGTGGCGCAATGAAAAGAAAGACTCTCTCTACATAGGAGAGTGGTGCAATGAAAAGAAGGACTCTCTCTACATAGGAGAAAGGAGCGCAATGAAAAAGAAAGACTCTCTCTACATCGGAGAGTGGTGCAATGAAAAGAAAGAAAGACTCTACATCGGAGAGTGGCGCAATGAAAAGAAAGACTCCCTCTACATCGGAGGCGCAATGAAAAGAAAGACTCAATGAAAAATGAAAAGAAAGACTCTACATATCGAGAGTGGCGCAATGAAAAAGAAAGACTTTCTACATCGGAGAGTGGCGCAATGAAAAGAAAGACTCCCTCTACATAGGAGAGTGGCGCAATGAAAAGAAGGACTCTCTACATAGGAGAGTGGCGCAATGAAAAGAAAGACTCTCTCTACATAGGAGAGTGGCGCAATGAAAAGAAAGACTCCTCTCTACATAGGAGAGTGGCGCAATGAAAAGAAAAGACTCCCTCTACATAGGAGAGTGGTGCAATGAAAAGAAAAGACTCTCTACATAGAGAGTGGAGAGTGCAATGAAAAGAAGGACTCTCTCTACATAGGAGAGTGGCGCAATGAAAAGAAAGACTCTCTCTACATAGGAGAGTGGTGCAATGAAAAGAAAGACTCTCTACATAGGAGAGTGGCGCAATGAAAAGAAAGACTCTCTCTACATAGGAGAGTGGCGCAATGAAAAGAAAGACTCTCTCATAGGAGAGTGGCGCAATGAAAAGAAGTGGCGCACATAGAGAAATGAAAAGAAAGACACTCTACATAGGAGAGTGGTGCAATGAAAAGAAAGACTCTCTACATGGGAATGAAAGAAAGACGCAATGAAAGTGGCGCAATGAAAAGAAAGACTTTACATAGGAGAGTGGCGCAATGAAAAGAAAGACTCCCTCTACATAGGAGAGTGGTGCAATGAAAAGAAGGACACTCTCTACATAGGAGAGTGGCGCAATGAAAAGAAAGACTCTCTCTACATAGGAGAGTGGTGCAATGAAAAGAAAGAGACTCTACATAGGAGAGTGGCGCAAAAGAAAAAGGAGTGGCTCTACAAAGAGAGACTGGCATCAATGAAAAGAAGAGACTCTCTACATAGGAGAGTGGCGCAATGAAAAGAAAGACCCTCTCTACATAGGAGAGTGGTGCAATGAAAAGAAAGACTCTCTCTACATAGGAGAAAGTGGCGCAATGAAAAGAAAGACTCTCTCTACATAGGAGAGTGGCGCAATGAAAAATGAAAAGAAAGACTCCTCTACATCGGAGAGTGGCGCAATGAAAAGAAAGACTCTCTCTACATAGGAGAGTGGCGCAATGAAAGAAAGACTCTCTCACATAGGAGAGTGGTGCAATGAAAAGAAAGTGGAGCAATGAAAAGAAAAGACTCTCTACATAGGAGAGTGGCGCAATGAAAAGAAAGACTCACTCTACATCGGAGAGTGGTGCAATGAAACATAGGAGAGTGGCGCACTCTCTCTACATAGGAGAGTGGTGCAATGAAAAGAAAGACTCTCTACATAGGAGAGTGGCGCAATGAAAGAAAGACTCTCTCTCTACATAGGAGAGTGGCGCAATGAAAAGAAAGACTCCCTCTACATCGGAGAGTGGCGCAATGAAAAGAAAGACTCTCTCTACATAGGAGAGTGGCGCAATGAAAAAAAAAGACCCCTCTAATCGAAAATGAAAGAAAGACTCTCTCTCTACATAGGAGACTGGCGCAATGAAAAAAAGACTCTCTCATAGGGAGAGTGGTGCAATGAAAGAAAGACTCTCTCTACATAGGAGAGTGGTGCAATGAAAAGAAAGACTCTCTCTACATAGGAGGGTGGCGCAATGAAAACATCGGAGAAATGAAAAGAAAGACTCTCTACATAGGAGAGTGGCGCAATGAAAAGAAAGACTCCTCTACATAGGAGAGTGGTGCAATGAAAAGAAGGACGCTACATAGGAGAAATGAAAAGAAAGACTCCTCTACATAGGAGAGTGGCGCAATGAAAGAAAGACTCTCTCTACATCGGAGAGTGGCGCAATGAAAAGAAGACTCTCTACATAGGAGAGTGGCGCAATGAAAAGAAAGACTCTCTCTACATAGGGAGTGGCGCAATGAAAAGGTGCAATGAAAAATGAAAAGACTCTCTCTACATAGGAGAGTGGCGCAATGAAAAGAAAGACTCCCTCTACATCGGAGAGTGGCGCAATGAAAAGAAAGACTCTCTACATCGGAGAGTGGCGCAATGAAAAGAAGGACTCTCTCTACATAGGAGAGTGGCGCAATGAAAAGAAAGACTCTCTCTACATAGGAGAGTGGCGCAATGAAAAGAAAGAGACTCTCTCTACATGAAAGGAGAGTGGCGCAATGAAAAGAAAGACTCTCTACATAGGAGAGTGGCGCAATGAAAAGAAAGACTCTCTCTACATAGGAGAGTGGCGCAATGAAAAGAAAGACTCCTCTACATCGGAGAGTGGCGCAATGAAAAAGAAATAGACTCCCTCTACATAGGAGAGTGGCGCAATGAAAAGAAAGACTCTCTAAAAAATCGGAGAGTGGTGCAATGAAAAGAAAGACTCCCTCTACATCGGAGAGTGGCGCAATGAAAAGAAAGACTCCCTCTACATCGGAGAGTGGCGCAATGAAAAGAAAGACTCTCTCTACATAGGAGAGTGGCGCAATGAAAAGAAAGACTCTCTCTACATAGGAGAGTGGCGCAATGAAAAGAAAGACTCTCTCTACATGAGAGAAAAGGCGCAATGGCGCAATGAAAAGAAAGACTCTCTACATCGGAGAGTGGCGCAATGAAAAGAAAGACTCTCTACATAGGAGAGTGGCGTGCAATGAAAAGAAAGACTCTCTCTACATAGGAGAGTGGCAATGAAAAGAAAAGACTCTCTCTAGATGGGAGAAAAGAAAGCGCAATGAAAAATGAAAGAAAGACTCTCTACATAGGAGAGTGGCGCAATGAAAAGAAAGACTCTCTACATCGGAGAGTGGCGCAATGAAAAGAAAGACTCTCTCACATCGGAGAGTGGCGCAATGAAAAGAAAGACTTCTCTACATAGGAGAGTGGCGCAAAAAAGAAAGACTCTCTCATAGGAGAGTGGCGCAATGAAAAGAAAGACTCTCTCTACATAGGGAGAGTGGCGCAATGAAAAGAAAGACTCTCTACATAGGAGAGTGGCGCAATGAAAGAAAGACTCTCTCTACATCGGAGAGTGGCGCAATGAAAAGAAAGACTCCTCTACATCGGAGATGGGAATGAAAAGAAAGACGCAATGAAAAGTGGCGCAATGAAAAGAAAGACTCTACATAGGAGAGTGGCGCAATGAAAAGAAAGACTCCTCTACATCGGAGAGTGGCAATGAAAAGAAATACAAAGAGAAAAAGAAATACTCTCTACATAGGAGAGTGGCGCAATGAAAAGAAAGACCCTCTACATGGAGAGTGGCGCAATGAAAAATGAAAGACTCCCTCTACATAGGAGAGTGGCGCAATGAAAAGAAAGACTCTCTCTACATAGGAGAGTGGCGCAATGAAAGAAAGACTCTCTCTACAGGAGAGTGGCGCAATGAAAAGAAAGACTCTCTACATATCAAAAGAAAGACGCTAGGAGAGTGGCGCAATGAAAAGAAAGACTCTCTCTACATAGGAGAGTGGCGCAATGAAAAGAAGGACTCTCTACAGGGGAGAGTGGCGCAATGAAAAGAAAGACTCTCTACATAGGAGAGTGGCGCAATGAAAAGAAAAGACTCTCTCTACATCGGAGAGTGGCGCAATGAAAAGAAAGACTCCTCTACATCGGAGAGAGTGGCGCAATGAAAAGAAAGACTCCCTCTACATAGGAGAGTGGCGCAATGAAAAGAAAGAGACTCTCTACATCGAGAGTGGCGCAATGAAAAAGAAAGACTCTCTCTACATAGGAGAGTGGCGCAATGAAAAGAAAGACTCTCTCTACATAGGAGAGTGGCGCAATGAAAAGAAAGACTCTCTCTACATAGGAGAGTGGCGCAATGAAAAGAAAGACTCCCTCTACATCGGAGAGTGGCGCAATGAAAAAGAAAAAGGAAAGAATGAAAGAAAGACTCTCTCTACATCGGAGAGTGGCGCAATGAAAAGAAAGACTCTCTCACATAGGAGAGTGGCGCAATGAAAAGAAAGACTCCCTCTACATCGGAGAGTGGCAATGAAAAGAAAGACTCTCTCTACATCGGAGAGTGGCGCAATGAAAAGAAAGACTCTCTCTACATGGGAGAGTGGCGCAATGAAAAAGAAAGACTCCTCTACATAGGAGAGTGGCGCAATGAAAAGAAAAGACCCTCTACATCGGAGAGTGGCGCAATGAAAAGAAAGACTATCTCTACATAGGAGAGTGGTGCAATGAAAAGAAAGACTCTCTCTGCATAGGAGAGTGGCGCAATGAAAAGAAAGACTCTCTCTACATAGGAGAGTGGCGCAATGAAAAGAAAGACTCTCTACATAGGAGAGGGCGCAATGAAAAAAAGACTCTCTCTACATAGGAGAGAGTGGCGCAATGAAAAGAAAGACTCTCTCTGCAAAGGAGAGTGGCGCAATGAAAAGAAAGACTCTCTTTACATAGGAGAGTGGCGCAATGAAAAGAAAGACTCCCTCTACATCGGAGAGTGGCGCAATGAAAAGAAAGACTCTCTCTACATCGGAGAGTGGCAATGAAAAAAGAAGACTCTCTCTATATGGAGAGTGGCGCAATGAAAAAAAGACTCTCTACATAGGAGAGTGGCGCAATGAAAAGAAAGACTCTCTACATCGGAGAGTGGCGCAATGAAAAGAAAGACTCTCTCTACATAGGAGAGTGGCGCAATGAAAAGAAAGACTCTCTACATAGGAGAGTGGCAATGAAAGAAAGACTCTGGAGGAAAAGAAATGAAAAGACTCCCTCTACATCGGAGAGTGGCGCAATGAAAAGAAGAAAGACTCTCTCTACATAGGAGAGTGGCGCAATGAAAAGAAAGACTCCTCTACATCGGAGAGTGGCGCAATGAAAAGAAAGACTCTCTCTACATGGGAGAGTGGTGCAATGAAAAGAAAGACTCTCTCTACATAGGAGAGTGGCAATGCAATGAAAGAAACACTCTCTCTACATCGGGAGAGTGGCGCAATGAAAAAAAAGACTCTCTCTACATAGGAGAGTGGCGCAATGAAAAGAAAGACTCTCTACATAGGAGAGTGGTGCAATGAAAAGAAAGACTCCTCTACATCGGAGAGTGGCGCAATGAAAAGAAACATAGGAGAGGTCTGAAAAGAAAGACCCTCTACATCGGAGAGGTGGCAATGAAAAGAAAGACTCTCTCTACATAGGAGAGTGGCGCAATGAAAAGAAGGACCCCTCTACATCGGAGAGTGGCGCAATGAAAGAAAAGACTCTCTACATAGGAGAGTGGTGCAATGAAAAGAAAGACTCTCTACATCGGAGAGTGGCGCAATGAAAAGAAAGACTCTCTACATAGGAGAGTGGCGCAATGAAAAGAAAGACTCCCTCTACATCGGAGAGTGGCGCAATGAAAAGAAAGACTCTCTCATAGGAGAGTGGCGCAATGAAAAAGAAAAGACTGGCGCAATGAAAAGAAAGACTCTCTCTACATAGGAGAGTGGCAATGAAAAGAAAAAATTCTCTCTACATAGGAGAGTGGTGCAATGAAAAAGAAAGACTCTCTCTACATAGGAGAGTGGCGCAATGAAAAGAAAGACTCTCTCTACATAGGAGAGTGGTGCAATGAAAAAGAAAGACTCTCTCTACATAGGAGAGTGGCGCAATGAAAAGAAAGACTCTACATCTACATACATCGGAGAAATGGAGGAGAGTGGCGCAATGAAAGAAAGAGACTCTCTACACATGAAAAGTGGCGCAATGAAAAGAAAGACTCCCTCTACATCGGAGAGTGGCGCAATGAAAAGAAAGACTCTCTCTACATAGGAGAGTGGCGCAATGAAAAGAAAGACTCTCTCTACATCGAGAGTGGCGCAATGAAAGAAAAGAATCTCTCTACATAGGAGAGTGGCGCAATGAAAAGAAAGACTCTCTCTACATAGGAGAGTGGTGCAATGAAAAGAAAAGACTCCTCTACATCGGAGAGTGGCGCAATGAAAAGCGGAGAGTGGCAATGAAAAGAAAGACTCTCTCTACATAGGAGAGTGGTGCAATGAAAAATGAAAAGACTCTCTACATAGGAGAGTGGCGCAATGAAAAGAAAGACTCTCTCTACATCGGAGAGTGGCGCAATGAAAAAAGAAAAGACTCTCTCTACATAGGAGAGTGGCGCAATGAAAAGAAAGACTCTCTCTACATAGGAGAGTGGCGCAATGAAAAGAAAGACTCTCTCATAGAGTGGCAATGGAGGAGTGTGGCGCAATGAAAAGAAACTCTCTCTACATCGGAGAGTGGCGCAATGAAAGAAAGACTCCCTCTACATAGGAGAGAGGGTGGCGCAATGAAAAGAAAGGACTCTCTCTACATAGGAGAGTGGCGCAATGAAAAGAAAGACTCCCTCTACATCGGAGAGTGGCGCAATGAAAAGAAAGACTCTCTCTACATAGGAGAGTGGCGCAATGAAAAGAAAGACTCTCTCTACATAGGAGAGTGGTGCAATGAAAAGAAAGACTCCCTCTACATCGGAGAGTGGCGCAATGAAAAGAAAGACTCTCTACATAGGAGAGTGGCGCAATGAAAAGAAAGACTCTCTCTACATAGGAGAGTGGCGCAATGAAAAAGAAAGACTCTACATAGGAGAGTGGTGCAATGAAAAAAAAGACTCTCTACATCGGAGAGTGGCGCAATGAAAAGAAAGACTCCTCTACATAGGAGAGTGGCGCAATGAAAAGAAAGACTCTCTACATAGGAGAGTGGCGCAATGAAAAGAAAGACTCTCTCTCTACATAGGAGAGTGGCGCAATGAAAAGAAAGACTCTCTCATAGGAGAGTGGGCAATGAAAAGGACTCTCAATGAAAAATGAAAGAAAAACCTCTACATCGGAGAGTGGCGCAATGAAAAGAAAGACTCTCCTCTACATCGGAGAGTGGCGCAATGAAAAGAAAAGACTCTCTACATAGGGAGAGTGGCGCAATGAAAAGAAAGACTCTCTACATCGGAGAGTGGCGCAATGAAAAGAAAGACTCCCTCTACATCGGAGAGTGGCGCAATGAAAAGAAAGACTTTCTACATCGGGAGAGTGGCGCAATGAAAAGAAAGACTCTCTACATAGGAGAGTGGCGCAATGAAAAGAAGGACTCTCTTACATAGGAGAGTGGCGCAATGAAAAGAAAAGACTCTCTACATAGGAGAGTGGCGCAATGAAAAGAAAGACTCTCTCTACATAGGAGAGTGGCGCAATGAAAAGAAAGACTCTCTCTACATAGGAGAGTGGCGCAATGAAAAGAAAGACTCCCCTCTACATAGGAGAGTGGCGCAATGAAAGAGTGGTGCAAAAAGAAAGACTCTCTCTACATAGGAGAGTGGCGCAATGAAAAGAAAGACTCTCTCTACATAGGAGAGTGGCGCAATGAAAAAGAAAGACTCTCTCTACATAGGAGAGTGGCGCAATGAAAAGAAAGAAAGGAGAGTGGCGCAATCACTCTACATAGGAGAGTGGCGCAATGAAAAAAGAAAGACATAGGAGAGTGGTGCAATAAAAGAAAGACTCCTCTACATAGGAGAGTGGTGCAATGAAAAGAAAGACTCTCTACATAGGAGAGTGGTGCAATGAAAAGAAAGACTCCTCTACATAGGAGAGTGGCGCAATGAAAAGAAAGACTCCTCTACATAGGAGAGTGGCGCAATGAAAAGAAAGAGACTCTCTACATCGGAGAGTGGCGCAATGAAAAGAAAGACTCCCTCACATAGGAGAAAGAAAGACTGGGCAAGAGTGGCGCAAAAAGAAAGACTCTCTACATAGGAGAGTGGCAATGAAAAAGAAAGACTCCCTCTACATAGGAGAGTGGCGCAATGAAAAGAAAGACTCTCTCTACATGGGAGAGTGGCGCAATGAAAAGAAAGACCTCTCTACAGGAGAGTGGCGCAATGAAAAGAAAGACTCTCTACATCGGAGAGTGGCGCAATGAAAAGAAAGACTCTCTCACATGGAGAGTGGTGGCAATGAAAAAGAAAGACTCTCTACATAGAGAGTGGCGCAATGAAAAGAAAGACTCTCTACATAGGAGAGTGGCGCAATGAAAAGAAAAGACTCTGTCTACATAGGAGAGTGGCGCAATGAAAAGAAAGACTCTCTCTACATAGGAGAGTGGCGCAATGAAAAGAAAGACTCTCTACATAGGAGAGTGGCGCAATGAAAAGAAAGACCCTCTCTACATCGGAGAGTGGCGCAATGAAAGAAAGACTCCCTACATCTGTCTACATCGGAGAGTGGCGCAATGAAAAAGAAAGACTCTCTACATAGGAGAGTGGCGCAATGAAAAGAAAGACTCTCTCTACATAGGAGAGTGGTGCAATGAAAAGAAAAAATTCGCAATGGCGCAATGAAAAGAAAGACTCTCTACATAGGAGAGTGGCGCAATGAAAAGAAAGGACTCCCTCTACATCGGAGAGTGGCGCAATGAAAGAAAGACTCTCTCTACATGGGAGAGTGGTGCAATGAAAAGAAAGACTCTCTCTACATAGGAGAGTGGCGCAATGAAAAGAAAGACTCTCTCATAGGAGTGGGAGAGTGGTGCAATGAAAAGAAAGACTCTCTACATCTGCAATGAAAAAGGACTCTCTCATAGGAGAAAGTGCGCAATGAAAAGAAAAAGACTCTACATCGGAGAGTGGCGCAATGAAAAAGAAAGACCTCTACATAGGAGAGTGGCGCAATGAAAGAAAGACTCTCTCTACATCGGAGAGTGGCGCAATGAAAAGAAAGACCTCTCTACATCGGAGAGTGGCGCAAAAGAAAAGACTCTCTCTACATCGGAGAGTGGCGCAATGAAAAGAAGACTCTCTACATCGGAGAGTGGCGCAATGAAAAGAAAGACTCCCTCTACATAGGAGAGTGGCGCAATGAAAAGAAGGAAAGACATAGGAGAGTGGCGCAATGAAAAAGAAAGACTCTACATATCGGAGAGTGGCGCAATGAAAAGAAAGACTTTCTGTAGGAGAGTGCAATGAAAAGAAAGACTCTCTACATCTGGCGCAATGAAAAGAAAGACTCTCTCTACATAGGGAGAGTGGTGCAATGAAAAGAAAGACTCTCTCTCATACAGGAGAGTGGCGCAATGAAAAAGAAAGACTCTCTCTACATAGGAGAGTGCGCAATGAAAAAGAAAGACTCTACATGGGAGAGGCGCAATGAAAAGAAAGACTCTACATCGGAGAGCAATGAAATGAAAGACTCTCTACATCGGAGAGTGGCGCAATGAAAAAAAAGACTCTCTACATCGGAGAGTGGCGCAATGAAAAAGAAAGACTCTCTACATCGGAGAGTGGCGCAATGAAAATGAAAGACTCTCTACATAGGAGAGTGGCGCAATGAAAAGAAAGACTCTCTCTACATAGGAGAAAGTGGCGCAATGAAAAAAGAAAGACTCCTACATAGGGAGAGTGGCGCAATGAAAAGAAAGACTCCCTCTACATAGGAGAGTGGTGCAATGAAAAGAAAGACTCTCTACATGGGAGAGTGGTGCAATGAAAAGAAAGACTCTCTACATCGGAGAGTGGCGCAATGAAAAGAAAGACTCTCTCTACATCGGAGAAAGTGGCGCAATGAAAAGAAGGACTCTACATAGGAGAGTGGCCCCCCTACATCGGGAGAGTGGCGCAATGAAAAGAAAGACTCCCTCTACATGGGAGAGTGGCGCAATGAAAAAAGAAAGACTCCCTCTACATAGGAGAGTGGCGCAATGAAAAGAAAGACTCTCTACATCGGAGAGTGGCGCAATGAAAGAAAGACTCTCTACATAGGAGAGTGGTGCAATGAAAAAAACTCTCTCTACATAGGAGAGTGGCGCAATGAAAAAGAAAAGACTCTCTCTACATAGGAGAGTGGCGCAATGAAAAGAAGAAAGACTCTACATCGGAGAGTGGCAATGAAAAGAAAGACTCTCTACATAGGAGAGTGGCGCAATGAAAAGAAAGACTCTCTACATAGGAGAGTGGCGCAATGAAAAGAAAGACTCTCTCTACATCGGAGAGTGGCGCAATGAAAGAAAGACTCTCTCTACATAGGAGAGTGGCGCAATGAAAAGAAAGACTCTCTACATCGGAGAGTGGCGCAATGAAAAGAAAGACTCTCTACATAGGAGAGTGGCGCAATGAAAAGAAAGACTCTCTACATAGGAGAGTGGCGCAATGAAAAGAAAGACTCCTCTACATCGGAGAGTGGCGCAAATGAAAAGAAAGACTCTCTCTACATCGGAGAGTGGCGCAATGAAAAGAAAGACTCTCTCTACATCGGAGAGTGGCGCAATGAAAAAGAAAGACTCTCTCTACATAGGAGAGTGGCAATGAAAAGAAAGACTCTCTACATAGGAGAGGTGGAGACTCTCTACATAGGAGAGTGGCGCAATGAAAAGAAAGACTCTCTCTACATAGGAGAGTGGCGCAATGAAAAGAAAGACTCCCTCTACAAAAGAAAGACTCTACATAGGGAGAGTGGAAAAGAAAGACTTTCATATGGTGCAATGAAAAGAAAAAGACTCTCTCTACATAGGAGAGTGGCGCAATGAAAAGAAAGACTCTCTCTACATAGGAGAGTGGCGCAATGAAAAAGAAAGACTCTCTACATAGGAGAGTGGCGCAATGAAAAGAAAGACTCTCTCTACATCGGAGAGTGGCGCAAAAGAAAGACTCTCTCTACATCGGAGAGAGTGGCGCAATGAAAAGAAAGACTCTCTACATAGGAGAGTGGCGCAATGAAAAGAAAGACTCTCTCTACACAGGGAGAGTGGCGCAATGAAAAGAAAGACTCCCTCTACATGGAGAGTGGCGCAATGAAAAGAAAAAGACTCCTCTACATAGGAGAGTGGCGCAATGAAAAGAAAGACTCTCTACATAGGAGAGTGGCGCAATGAAAAGAAAGACTCTCTCTACAGGAGAGTGGCGCAATGAAAAGAAAGACTCTCTCTACATAGGAGAGTGGCGCAATGAAAAGAAAGACTCTCTACATAGGGAGAGTGGCGCAATGAAAAGAAAGAGAGTGGCCATCTATATATAGGAGAGTGGCGCAATGAAAGAAAGAACTCTCTACATAGGGAGAGTGGCGCAATGAAAAGAAAGACTCTCTACATCGGAGAGTGGCGCAATGAAAAAGAAAGACTCTACAATGAAGTGGCGCAATGAAAGAAAACTCTCTACATAGGAGAGTGGCGCAATGAAAAGAAAGACTCTCTCTACACAGGAGAGTGGCGCAATGAAAAGAAAGACTCTCTACATAGGAGAGTGGCGCAAAAGGACTGAAAATGAAAAAGAAAGACTCTCTCTGCACATAGGAGAGTGGCGCAATGAAAGAAAGACTCCTCTACATCGGAGAGTGGCGCAATGAAAAGAAAGACTCACTCTACATCGGAGAGTGGCGCAATGAAAAGAAAGACTCACTCTATGAAAGAAATACGGAGAGTGGCGCAATGAAAAGAAAGACTCTCTCTGAGAAATGAAAAGAAAGACTCTCTCTACATAGGAGAGTGGCGCAATGAAAAGAAAAGACTCTCTACATAGGGAGAGTGGCGCAATGAAAAGAAAAGACTCTCTACATAGGAGAGTGGCGCAATGAAAAAGAAAAGACTCTCTCATACATCGGAGAGTGGCGCAATGAAAAGAAAGACTCTCTACATGGGGAGAGTGGCGCAATGAAAAAGAAAGACTCTCTCTACATAGGAGAGGCGCAATGGCGCAATGAAAAAAAGAAAGACTCTCTCTACATCGGAGAGTGGCGCAATGAAAAGAAAGACTCTCTCACATAGGAGAGTGGTGCAATGAAAAGAAAGACTCTCTCTACATAGGAGAGCAATGAAAAAGAAAGACGCAATGAAAAATGAAAAGAAAGACTCTCTCTACATAGGAGAGTGGCGCAATGAAAAGAAAGACTCTCTACATCGGAGAGTGGCGCAATGAAAGAAAGAGACTCTCATAGGAGAGTGGCGCAATGAAAAGAAAGACTCTCTCTACATCGGAGAGTGGTGCAATGAAAAAGAAAAAATACTCCCTCTACATAGGGAGAGTGGCGCAATGAAAAGAAAGACTCTCTCTACAGAGTGGCCAGGCAATGAAAAGAAAGACCTCTACATCAGGAGAGTGGCGCAATGAAAAGAAAGACTCTCTACATAGGAGAGTGGCGCAATGAAAGAAAGACTCTCTACATAGGGAGTGGTGCAATGAAAAAAGACTCTCCACATAGGGAATGAAAAGGCGCAATGAAAAGGCGCAAAAAAGAAAGACTTTCATCGGAGAGTGGTGCAATGAAAAGAAAGACTCCTCTACATCGGAGAGTGGCGCAATGAAAAGAAAGACTCTCTCTACATAGGAGAGTGGCGCAATGAAAAGAAAGACTCTCCCTCTACATGGGAGAGTGGCGCAATGAAAAGAAAAGACTCTCTCTACATAGGAGAGTGGCGCAATGAAAAGAAAGACTCTCTACATAGGAGAGTGGCGCAATGAAAGAAAGACTCTCTCTACATAGGAGAAAAGTGGCGCAATGAAAAGAAAGACTCTCTCTACATAGGAGAGTGGCGCAATGAAAAAAAGACTCTCTACATAGGAGAGTGGCGCAATGAAAATGAAAAGACTCTCTCTACATAGGAGAGTGGCGCAATGAAAGAAAGACTCTCTACATGGAGAGTGGCGCAATGAAAAGAAAGACTCTCTCTACATAGGAGAGTGGCGCAATGAAAAGAAAGACTCTCTACATAGGAGAGTCTCTACATATAGGAGAGTGGTGCAATGAAAAGGAGAGACTCAATGAAAGAAGACTCTCTCTACATAGGAGAGTGGCGCAATGAAAAGAAAGACTCTCTCTTCATAGGAGAGTGGCGCAATGAAAAGAAAGACTCTCTCTACAGAGAGTGGCGCAATGAAAAGAAAGACTCTCTCTACATAGGAGAGTGGTGCAATGAAAAGAAGGACTCCATACATAGGAGAGTGGCGCAATGAAAAGAAAGAGACTCTCTACATCGGAGAGTGGCGCAATGAAAAGAAAGACTCCCTCTACATAGGAGAGTGGCGCAATGAAAAGAAAGACTCTCTCTACATAGGAGAGTGGCGCAATGAAAAGAAAGACTCTCTCTACATCGGAGAAAGTGGCGCAATGAAAAAGAAAGACTCTCTCTACATCGGAGAGTGGCGCAATGAAAAGAAAGACTCTCTACACAGAGGGAGAAAAGTGGCGCAATGAAAAAGAAAGACTCTCTCTACATAGGAGAGTGGCGCAATGAAAAAGAAAGACTCACTCTACATAGGAGAGTGGCGCAATGAAAAGAAAGACTCTCTACATAGGAGAGTGGCGCAATGAAAAAGAAAGACTCCTCTACATAGGAGAGTGGCGCAATGAAAGAAAGACTCTCTCTACATAGAGAGTGGCGCAATGAAAAGAAAGACTCTCTCTACATAGGAGAGTGGCGCAATGAAAAAAGGAAAGACTCTCTACATAGGAGAGTGGCGCAATGAAAAGAAAGACTCTCTCTCAATGAAAAGAAAGACTCTACATAGGAGAGTGGCGCAATGAAAAGAAAGACTCTCTACATAGGAGAGAGTGGCGCAATGAAAAGAAAGACTCTCTCTACATAGGAGAGTGGCGCAATGAAAAGAAAGACTCTCTCTACATAGGAGAGTGGCGCAATGAAAAGAAAGACTCTCTCTACATGGCGGAGAAAGTGGCTCAATGAAAAGAAAAAGACTCTCTACATAGGAGAGTGGCGCAATGAAAAGAAAGACTCTCTACATAGGAGAGTGGCGCAATGAAAAGAAAAAGACTCTCTCTACATAGGAGAGTGGCGCAATGAAAAGAAAGACTCTCTCACATAAAGGAGAGTGGCGCAATGAAAAGAAAGACTCTCTCTACATAGGAGAGTGGCGCAATGAAAAGAAGGAGACTCTCTACATGGGAGAGTGGCGCAATGAAAGAAGGAACAGGGACTCAATGAAAGAAAGACTCTACATAGGAGAGTGGCGCAATGAAAAGAAAGACTCTCTCTACATCGGAGAGTGGCGCAATGAAAAGAAAGACTCTACATAGGAGAGTGGCGCAATGAAAAGAAAGACTCTCTCTGAAAAGAAGAGACTCTACATAGGAGAGTGGCGCAATGAAAAGAAGGACACTCTCTACATAGGAGAGTGGCGCAATGAAAGGAAAGACTCTCTACATAGGAGTGTGGCGCAATGAAACGAAAGGGGACTCTCTACATCGGAGAGTGCCGCAATGAAAAGAAAGACTCTCTCTACATAGGAGAGTGGTGCAATGAAAAGAAAGACTCTCTCTACATAGGAGAGTGGCGCAATGAAAAGAAAGACTCTCTCTACATAGGAGAGTGGCGCAATGAAAAGAAAGACTCCCTCTACATCGGAGAGTGGCGCAATGAAAAGAAAGACTCTCTCTACATAGGAGAGTGGTGCAATGAAAAGAAGGACTCTCTCTACATAGGAGAGTGGCGCAATGAAAAGAAAGACTCTCTCTACATAGGAGAGTGGCGCAATGAAAAGAAAGACTCTCTCTACATAGGAGAGTGGCGCAATGAAAAGAAAGACTCTCTCTACATAGGAGAGTGGCGCAATGAAAAGAAAGAGACTCTCTACATAGGAGAGTGGCGCAATGAAAAGAAAGACTCTCTCATCGGAGAGTGGCGCAATGAAAAAGAAAGACTCTCTCTACATAGGAGAGTGGCGCAATGAAAAGAAGGACTCTCTCTACATAGGAGAGTGGCGCAATGAAAAGAAAGACTCCCTCTACATAGGAGAGTGGTGCAATGAAAAGAAAGACTCTCTCTACATAGGAGAGTGGCGCAATGAAAAGAAAGGACTCTCTACATAGGAGAGAATGAAAAATGAAAAGAAAGAAAGAAGGTCTCCTCTCTACATAGGAGACAATGAAAAGAAAGACTCTCTACATAGGAGAGTGGCGCAATGAAAAGAAAGACTCTCTACATAGGAGAGTGGCGCAATGAAAAAGAAAGACTCTCTCTACATAGGAGAGTGGCGCAATGAAAAGAAAGACTCTCTACATAGGAGAGTGGCGCAATGAAAAGAAAGACTCTCTCTACATAGGAGAGTGGCGCAATGAAAAGAAAGACTCCCTTACATAGGAGAGTGGCGCAATGAAAAGAAAGACTCTCTCTACATAGGAGAGTGGCGCAATGAAAAAAAAGACTCCCTCTCAATGAAAAGAAAGACTCTCCCTCAATGAAAAAGACAAAGAGTGGCGCAATGAAAGAAAGACTCTCTCTACATAGGGAGAGTGGCGCAATGAAAAGAAAGACTCTCTCTACATAGGAGAGTGGCGCAATGAAAAAAAAAACATAGGAGAGTGGCGCAATGAAAAGAAAGACTCTCTACATGGGAGAGTGGCGCAATGAAAAGAAAGACTCTCTCTACATAGGAGAGTGGCGCAATGAAAAGAAAGACTCACTCTACATAGGAGAGTGGCGCAATGAAAAGAAAGACTCTCTCTACATAGGAGAGTGGCACAATGAAAAGAAAGACTCTCTACATAGGAGAGTGGCGCAATGAAAAGAAAGAGACTCTGTACATCGGAGAGTGGCGCAATGAAAAGAAGGACTCTCTCTACATAGGAGAGTGGCGCAATGAAAAGAAAGACTCCTCTACATAGGAGAGTGGCGCAATGAAAAGAAAGACTCCCTCTACATCGGAGAGTGGCGCAATGAAAAGAAAGACTCCCTCTACATCGGAGAGTGGCGCAATGAAAAGAAAGACTCTCTCTACATAGGAGAGTGGTGCAATGAAAAGAAAGACTCTCTCTACATAGGAGAGTGGCGCAATGAAAAGAAAGACTCTCTCTACATAGGAGAGTGGTGCAATGAAAAGAAAGACTCCCTCTACATAGGAGAGTGGCGCAATGAAAAGAAAGACTCTCTACATAGGAGAGTGGCGCAAAAAAGAAAGACTCTCTACATGGGAGAGTGGCGCAATGAAAAGAAAGACTCTCTCACATAGGAGAGTGGCGCAATGAAAAGAAGACTCTCTCAGGAGAGTGGCGCAATGAAAAGAAAGACTCTCTACATAGGAGAGTGGCGCAATGAAAAGAAAGACTCTCTCTACATAGGAGAGTGGAGAGTGCAATGAAAAAGAACATCGGAGAGTGAATGAAAAGAAAGACTCTCTCAAATCGGGAGAGTGGCGCAATGAAAAGAAAGACTCCTCTACATCGGAGAGTGGCGCAATGAAAAGAAAGAGACCTCTACATCGGAGAGTGGTGCAATGAAAAGAAAGACTCTCTCTACATAGGAGAGTGGCGCAATGAAAAGAAAGACTCTCTCACATCGGACAATGAAAAAGAAAAAGACTGGCTACAAGAGTGAAAAAATGAAAGACTCTCTCTCTACATAGAGGAGAGTGGCGCAATGAAAAGAAAGACTCTCTCTACATAGGAGAGTGGCGCAATGAAAAGAAAGACTCTCTCTACATAGGAGAGTGGCGCAATGAAAAGAAAGACTCTCTCTACATAGGAGAGTGGCGCAATGAAAAGAAAGACTCTCTCTACATAGGAGAGTGGAAAAGAAAGACTCTCTACATAGGAATGAAAAAAGAAAGACTCTCTCTACATAGGAGAGTGGCGCAATGAAAGAAAGAGACTCTCTACATAGGAGAGTGGCGCAATGAAAAGAAAGACTCCTACTACATGGCGCAATGAGAGTGGCGCAATGAAAAGAAAGACTCCTTCTACATCGGAGAGTGGCGCAATGAAAAGAAAGACTCTCTACATCGGAGAGTGGCGCAATGAAAGAAAGACTCTCTACATAGGAGAGTGGTGCAATGAAAAGAAAGACTCTCTACATAGGAGAGAGTGGCGCAATGAAAAGAAAAGACTCTCTCTACATAGGAGAGTGGCGCAATGAAAAGAAAGACTCTCTACATAGGGAGAGTGGCAATGAAAAGAAAGACTCTCTCTACATAGGAGAGTGGCGCAATGAAAAGAAAGACTCTCTACATAGGAGAGTGGCGCAATGAAAAAGAAAGACTCTCTCTACATAGGAGAGTGGCGCAATGAAAAGAAAGACTCTCTACATAGGAGAGTGGCGCAATGAAAAGAAAGACTCTCTACATAGGAGAGTGGCGCAATGAAAAGAAAGACTCTCTCTCTACATGGAAAAAGAGACTGGCGCAATGAAAAAGAAAGACTCTCTCTACATAGGAGAGTGGCGCAATGAAAGAAAGACTCTCTCTACATAGGAGAGTGGCGCAATGAAAAAGAAAGACTCTCTCTACATAGGGAGAGTGGCGCAATGAAAAAAGTGGCGCAATGACTCTCCTCTACATAGGAGAGTGGCGCAATGAAAAGAAAAGACTCTACATAGGAGAGTGGCGCAATGAAAAGAAAGACTCTCTCTACATAGGGAGAGTGGCAATGAAAAGAAAGACTCTCTACATAGGAGAGTGGCGCAATGAAAAGAAAGACTCTCTCTACATAGGAGAGTGTGGCGCAATGAAAAGAAAGACTCTCTACATAGGGAGAGTGGCGCAATGAAAAGAAAGACTCTCTCTACATAGGAGAGTGGCGCAATGAAAAGAAAGACTCCTCTACATCGGAGAGTGGCGCAATGAAAAGAAAGACCTCTCTACATAGGAGAGTGGCGCAATGAAAAAGAAAGACCTCTACATCGGAGAGTGGCAATGAAAAGAAAATGGGAAAATGAAAGAAGGACTCTCTACATGGGAGAGTGGCGCAATGAAAAGAAAGACTGTCTCTACATAGGAGAGGCGCAATGAAAAAGAAAGACTCTCTACATAGGAGAGTGGCGCAATGAAAAGAAAGACTCCTCTACATAGGAGAGTGGCGCAATGAAAAAAGAAATAGGAGAGTGGTGCAATGAAAAGAAAAGACTCTACATAGGAGAGTGGCGCAATGAAAGAAAGACTCCCTCTACATAGGAGAGTGGCGCAATGAAAAGAAAGACTCTCTCTACATAGGAGAGTGGCGCAATGAAAAGAAAGACTCTCTCTACATAGGAGAGTGGCGCAATGAAAAGAAAGACTCTCTCTACATAGGAGAGTGGTGCAATGAAAAGAAGGACTCTCTACATAGGAGAGTGGCGCAATGAAAAGAAAAGACTCTCTACATAGGAGAGTGGCGCAATGAAAAAGAAAGACTCTCTCTACATAGGAGAGTGGCGCAATGAAAAGAAAGACTCTCTCTACATGGGAGAGTGGCGCAATGAAAAGAAAAGACTCTCTCTACATAGGAGAGTGGCGCAATGAAAAAGAAAGACTCTCTACATCGGAGAGTGGCGCAATGAAAAGAAAGACTCTCTACATAGGAGAGTGGCGCAATGAAAAGAAAGACTCTCTACATAGGAGAGTGGCGCAATGAAAAGAAAGACCCTCTCTACATAGGAGAGTGGCGCAATGAAAAGAAAAGAGACTCCCTCTACATCCGAGAGTGGCGCAATGAAAAGAAAGACTCCTCTACATCGGAGAGTGGCGCAATGAAAAATGAAAGACTCTCTCTACATCGGAGAGTGGCGCAATGAAAAGAAAAGACTCTCTACATAGGAGAGTGGCGCAATGAAAAGAAAGACTCCTCTACATAGGAGTGGCGCAAAAAGAAAGACTCTCTCACATAGGAGGGTAATGAAAAGAAAGACTCTCTACATAGGAGAGTGGCGCAATGAAAGAAAGACTCCTCTACATCTCTACATAGGAGAGTGGCGCAATGAAAAAGAAAGACTCTCTCAATAAGAAAGACTAGGCGCAATGAAAAGAAAGACGCACATAGAAAGTGGCGCAATGAAAAGAAAGAGAGTGGTGGAATCTCTACATAGGAGAGTGGCGCAATGAAAAGAAAACTCCTCTACATAGGAGAGTGGCGCAATGAAAAGAAAGACTCTCTACATACAGGAGAGTGGCGCAATGAAAAGAAAGACTCTCTCCACATAGGAGAGTGGCGCAATGAAAAGAAAAGACTCCATCTACATCGGAGAGTGGCGCAATGAAAAGAAAGACTCTCTACATAGGAGAGTGGCTCTACATAGCAATGAAAGAAAGGAATGAAAAAAGGACTCCTCTACATAGGAGAGTGGCGCAATGAAAAAAAAGACTCTCTACATAGGAGAGTGGCGCAATGAAAAGAAAGACTCCTCTACATAGGAGAGTGGCGCAAAAAGAAAAACTCTCTCTACATAGGAGAGTGGCGGCAATGAAAAGAAAGACTCTCTACATAGGAGAGTGGCTGAAAAGAAAAGACTCTCTACATCGGAGAGTGGCGCAATGAAAGAAAGACTCCCTCTACATCGGGAGAGTGGCGCAATGAAAAGAAAGACAATCTCTCTACATCGGAGAGTGGCGCAATGAAAAAGAAAGACTCTCTCTACATAGGAGAGTGGCGCAATGAAAAGAAAGACTCCCTACATAGGGAGAGTGGCGCAATGAAAAGAAAGACTCTCTCTACATCGGAGAGTGGCAATGAAAAGAAAGACTCTCCTCTACATGGGAGAGTGGCGCAATGAAAAGAAAGACTCCAATGAAAAAGAAAGACTCTACATCGGAGAGTGGCGCAATGAAAAAGAAAGACTCCTCTACATCGGATCTAGCGCAATGGAGAGGCGCAATGAAAAGAAAGACTCTCTCTACATAGGAGAGTGGCAATGAAAAGAAAGACTCTCTCTACATCGGAGAGTGGCGCAATGAAAAGAAAGACTCTCTACTCTAGAGGCAATGAAAAGAGAAATGAAAAGAAAGACTCTCATACATAGGAATGAAAAGAAAGACGCAATGAAAATGAAAAGAAAGACTCTCTCTACATCGGAGAGTGGCGCAATGAAAAGAAAGACTCTCTACATCGGGAGAGTGGCAATGAAAAGAAAAAGACTCTCTCTACATGGAGAGTGGCGCAATGAAAAGAAAGACTCTCATAGGAGAGTGGTGCAATGAAAAGAAAGACTCCTCTACATCGGAGAGTGGCGCAATGAAAAGAAAGACTCCCTCTACATCGGAGAGTGGCGCAATGAAAAAAAAGACTCACTCTACATCGGAAAGTGGCACGAAAAGAAGACTCTCTACAGGGAGAGTGGCGCAATGAAAAAGAAAGACTCTACATAGGAGAGTGGCGCAATGAAAAGAAAGACTCTCTCTATAGGAGAGTGGCGCAATGAAAAGAAAGACTCCCTCTACATAGGAGAGTGGCGCAATGAAAAGAAAGACTCTCTCTACATAGGAAAGAAAGTGGAGAGTGGCGCAATGAAAAAGAAAGACTCCCTCTACATCGGAGAGTGGCGCAATGAAAAGAAAAGACTCAATGAAAGAAAAGACTCCCTCTATAGGAGAGTGGTGCAATGAAAAGAAAGAATCTCTCTACATCGAGAGTGGCGCAATGAAAAGAAAGACTCTCTCTACATCGGAGAGTGGCGCAATGAAAAGAAAGACTCTCTCTACATAGGAGAGTGGCGCAATGAAAAGAAAGACTCTCTCTACATAGGAGAGCAGCAATGAAAAGAAAGACTCTCTCTACATAGGGAGAGTGGCGCAATGAAAAGAAAGACTCTCTCTACATCGGAGAGTGGCGCAATGAAAAAGAAAGACTCTCTCAACATAGGAGAGTGGCGCAATGAAAAGAAAGAGACTCTCTACATCGGAGAGTGGCGCAATGAAAAGAAAGACTTGGCTCTCTACATAGGAGAGTGGCGCAATGAAAAGAAAGACTCTACATCGGAGAGTGGCGCAATGAAAAGAAATACTCTCTCTACATAGGAGAGTGGCGCAATGAAAAGAAAGACTCTCTCTACATAGGAGAGTGGCGCAATGAAAAGAAAGACTCACTCTACATAGGAGAGTGGCAATGAAAAGAAAGACTCTCTCTACATAGGAGAGTGGCGCAATGAAAAGAAAGACTCTCTCTACATAGGAGAGTGGCGCAATGAAAAGAAAGAGACTCTCTACATCGGAGAGTGGCGCAATGAAAAGAAAGACTCCCTCTACATAGGAGAGTGGCGCAATGAAAAGAAAGACTCTCTCTACATAGGAGAGTGGTGCAATGAAAAGAAAGACTCCCTCTACATCGGAGAGTGGCGCAATGAAAAGAAAGACTCTCACATAGAGAGTGGCGCAATGAAAAAGAAAGACTCTCTACATAGGAGAGTGGCGCAATGAAAATGAAAAGAAAGACTCTCTACATAGGAGAGTGGTGCAATGAAAAGAAAGACTTCTCTACATAGGAGAGTGGCGCAATGAAAAGAAAGACTCTCTACATAGGAGAGTGGCGCAATGAAAAAGAAAGACTCTCTCTACATCGGAGAGTGGCGCAATGAAAAAAAGACTCTCTCATCGGAGAGTGGTGCAATGAAAGGAAAGAGACTCTCTACATAGAGAGTGGCGCAATGAAAAGAAAGACTCTCTCTACATAGGAGAGTGGTGCAATGAAAAGAAAGACTCTCTCTCTACATCGGAGAGTGGCGCAATGAAAAGAAAGACTCTCTACATAGGAGAGTGGCGCAATGAAAAGAAAGACTCTCTACATAGGAGAGTGGCGCAATGAAAAGAAAGACTCTCTCTACATCGGGAGAGTGGCGCAATGAAAAGAAAACTCTCTACATAGGAGAGAAAAGGCGCAAATGAAAAAAAGAAATAACATAGGACTCCCTCTACATAGGAGAGTGGCGCAATGAAAGAAAGACTATCTACATAGGAGAGTGGCGCAATGAAAAGAAAGACTCTCTCTACATAGGAGAGTGGGCGCAATGAAAGAAAGACTCTCTCTACATAGGAGAGTGGCGCAATGAAAAGAAAGACTCTCTACATCGGAGAGTGGCGCAATGAAAAAAGAAATCGGAGAGTGGTGCAATGAAAAGAAGACTCTCTACATAGGAGAGTGGCGCAATGAAAAGAAAGACTCTCTCTCACATGGGAGAGTGGCGCAATGAAAATGAAAGAAACTCTCTACATCGGAGAGTGGCGCAATGAAAAGAAAGACTCTCTCTACATCGGAGAGTGGTGCAATGAAAAGAAAGACTCTCTCTACATCGGGAGAGTGGCGCAATGAAAAAGAAAAACTCTCTCTACATCGGAGAGTGGCGCAATGAAAAGAAAGACTCTCTCTACATCGGAGAGTGGCGCAATGAAAAGAAAAAGACTCCCTCTACATAGGAGAGTGGCGCAATGAAAAGAAAGAAATAGGAGACTCCAATCTACATAGGAGAGTGGCGCAATGAAAAGAAAGACTCTCTCTACATAGGAGAGTGGCGCAATGAAAAGAAAGACTTCTCTACATAGGAGAGTGGCGCAATGAAAAGAAAAGACTCCCTCTACATAGGAGAGTGGCGCAATGAAAAGAAAACTCTCTCTACATGGGAGAGTGGCGCAATGAAAAGAAAGACTCTCTCATAGGAGAGTGGCGCAATGAAAAGAAAGACTCTCTCTACATAGGAGAGTGGCGCAATGAAAAGAAAGACTCTCTACATAGGAGAGTGGCGCAATGAAAGAAAGAGACTCTCTACATCGGAGAGTGGCGCAATGAAAGAAAAAGACTCTCTACATAGGAGAGTGGCACAATGAAAAGAAAGACTCTCTACATGGGAGAGTGGTGCAATGAAAAAGAAAGACTCCTCTACATCGGAGAGTGGCGCAATGAAAAGAAAGACTCACTCTCTCTGAAATCGGAGAGTGGCGCAATGAAAGAAAAAACTCTCTCTAAAGTGGAGAATGTTGCAAAAATGAAAAGACCTCTCTCTACATAGGAGAGTGGCGCAATGAAAAGAAAGACTCTCTCTACATAGGAGAGTGGTGCAATGAAAAGAAAGACTCCTCTACATCGGAGAGTGGCGCCATGAAAAGAAAGATTCTCTCATACATAGAGAGTGGTGCAATGAAAAGAAAGACTCCTCTACATCGGAGAGTGGCGCAATGAAAAGAAAGACTCCTACATAGGAGAGTGGGCACAATGAAAAGAAAGACTCCCTCTACATAGGAGAGTGGTGCAATGAAAAGAAAGACTCCTCTACATAGGAGAGTGGCGCAATGAAAAGAAAGACTCCATCTACATCGGAGAGTGGCGCAATGAAAAGAAAGACTCTCTACATAGGAGACTGGCGCAATGAAAAGAAAGACTCTCTCTACATGGGAGAAAGTGCCGCAATGAAAAAAGAAAGACTCTCTCTACATAGGAGAGTGGTGCAATGAAAAGAAGGACTCTCTCTACATCGGGAGAGTGGCGCAATGAAAATGAAAAGACTCTCTCTACATAGGAGAGTGGCGCAATGAAAAGAAAGACTCTCTACATCGGAGAGTGGCGCAATGAAAAGAAAGACTCCTCTACATCGGAGAGTGGCGCAATGAAAAGAAAGACTCTCTCATGAAAAATGAAAGAAAGACTCTCTCTACATGGGAGAGTGGCGCAATGAAAATGAAAAGAAAGACTCCCTCTACAAAAAGGAAGACTCACTCTATATCGAGTGGCGCAATGAAAGAAAGACTCTCTCACAAGGGAAGTGGCGCAATGAAAAGAAAGACTCTCTCTACATAGGAGAGTGGCGCAATGAAAAGAAAGACTCTCTCTACATAGGAGAGTGGCGCAATGAAAAGAAAAGACTCTCTACATCGGGAGAGTGGCGCAATGAAAAGAAATGAAAAAGAAAAACTCTCTCTACATAGGAGAGTGGCGCAATGAAAAGAAAAACTCTCTACATAGGGAGTGGTGCAAATGAAAAGAAAGACTCCCTACATCGAGAGTGGCGCAATGAAAAGAAAGACTCTCTACATAGGAGAGTGGCGCAATGAAAAAGAAAGACTCCCTCTACATAAGGAGAGAGTGGCGCAATGAAAAGAAAGAGACTCTCTACAGGGGAGAGTGGCGCAATGAAAAGAAAGACTCTCTCTACATAGGAGAGTGGCGCAATGAAAAAAGAAAGAGAGTGGCGCAATCTCTCTACATAGGAGAGTGGCGCAATGAAAAGAAAGACTCTACATAGGAGAGTGGTGAAAAGAAAGACTCTCTACATATGGCGCAATGAAAAGAAAGACTCCCTCTACATCGGAGAGTGGCGCAATGAAAAGAAAGACTCTCTCGGACATGAAAAGGAGAGTGGCGCAATGAAAAGAAAATCTCTCTACATAGGAGAGTGGCGCAATGAAAAGAAAAACTCTCTCTACATAGGAGAGTGGCGCAATGAAAGAAAGACTCCCTCTACATAGGAGAGTGGCGCAATGAAAAGAAAAGACTCTCTCTACATAGGAGAGTGGCGCAATGAAAAGAAAGACTCTCTCTACATGGGAGAGTGGCGCAATGAAAAGAAAGAGAGTGGCTACATAGGAGAGTGGCGCAATGAAAAGAAGGACTCTCTCTACATCGGAGAGTGGCAAAAAGAAAGACTCACTCTAATGGAAGTGGCGCAATGAAAGAAAAGACTCCTCTACATCGGAGAGTGGCGCAATGAAAAGAAAGACTCTCTCTACATGGCGCAATGAAAGGAGAGAGTGGCGCAATGAAAAGAAAGACTCTCTCTACATAGGAGAGTGGCGCAATGAAAAAAGAAAGACTCCCTCTACAAAAGAAAGATCGGAGAGTGGCGCAATGAAAAGAAAGACTCTCTCTACATGGAGAGTGGCGCAATGAAAGAAAGACTCTCTCTACATAGGAGAGTGGTGCAATGAAAAAAAAGGACTCTCATCTGAAAAGAAACATGGGAGAGTGGCGCAATGAAAAGAAAGACTCCCTCTACATCGGAGAGTGGCGCAATGAAAAGAAAGACTCTCTACATCGGAGAGTGGCGCAATGAAAAAAAAGACTCTCTCTACAGGAGAGTGGCGCAATGAAAAGAAAGACTCTCTACATAGGGAGAGTGGCGCAATGAAAAAGACTCCCTCTACATGGGAGAGTGGCGCAATGAAAAGAAAGACTCTCTCTACATTGGAGAGTGGTGCAATGAAAAGAAGGACTCTCTACATAGGAGAGTGGCGCAATGAAAAGAAAGACTCTCTCTACATAGGAGAGTGGTGCAATGAAAAGAAAGACTCCCTCTACATCGGAGAGTGGCGCAATGAAAAGAAAGACTCTCTCTACATAGGAGAGTGGCGCAATGAAAAGAAAGACTCTCTCTACATAGGAGAGTGGCGCAATGAAAAGAAAGACTCTCTCTACATAGGAGAGTGGCGCAATGAAAAGAAAGACTCTCTCTACATAGGAGAGTGGTGCAATGAAAAGAAGGACACTCTCTACATAGGAGAGTGGCGCAATGAAAAGAAAGACTCTCTACATAGGAGAGTGGTGCAATGAAAAGAAAGACTCTCTCTACATCGGAGAGTGGCGCAATGAAAAAGAAAGACTCTCTACATCGGAGAGTGGCGCAATGAAAAGAAGACTCTCTCTACATAGGAGAGTGGCGCAATGAAAAGAAAGACTCTCTCTACATAGGAGAGTGGCGCAATGAAAAGAAAGACTCTCTCTGGCATAAAAGAGAAAGTGGTGCAATGAAAAGAAGGACTCTCTCTACATAGGAGAGTGGCGCAATGAAAAGAAAAGACTCTCTCTACATCGGAGAGTGGCGCAATGAAAAGAAAGACTCTCTCTCTACATCGGAGAGTGGCGCAATGAAAAGAAAGACTCTCTCTACATAGGAGAGTGGCGCAATGAAAAGAAAGACTCTCTCTACATAGGAGAGTGGCGCAATGAAAAGAAAGACTCTCTCTACATAGGAGAGTGGCGCAATGAAAAGAAGGACTCTCTCTACATAGGAGAGTGGCGCAATGAAAAGAAAGAGACTCTCTCTACATAGGAGAGTGGGGTTGCATGAAAAGAAAAACTCTCTCTACATCAGAGAGTGGCGCAATGAAAAGAAAGACTCCCTCTACATCGGAGAGTGGCGCAATGAAAAGAAAGACTCTCTCATAGGAGAGGGCGCAATGAAAAGAAAGACTCTCTCTACATCGGAGAGGCGCAATGAAAAAAGAAAGACTCTCTCTACATAGGAGAGTGGTGCAATGAAAAGAAAGACTCCTCTACATCGGAGAGTGGCGCAATGAAAAGAAACTCTCTCATAGGAGAGTGGTGCAATGAAAAGAAAGACATAGGAGAGTGGCGCAATGAAAAGAAAGACTCTCTCTACATAGGAGAGTGGCGCAATGAAAAGAAAGACTCTCTACATCGGAGAGTGGCGCAATGAAAAGAAAGACTCTCTCTACATAGGAGAGTGGCGCAATGAAAAGAAAGACTCTCTCTACATAGGAGAGTGGCGCAATGAAAAGAAAGACTCTCTCTACATCGGAGAGTGGCGCAATGAAAAAAGAAAGACTCTCATAGGAGAGTGGTGCAATGAAAAGAAAGACTCTCTCTACATAGGAGAGTGGCGCAATGAAAAGAAGGACTCTCTCTACATAAGAGAGTGGCGCAATGAAAAGAAAGACTCTCTCTGGCGCAATGAAAAGAAAGAGTGGTGCAATGAAAAGAAAGACTCTACATAGGAGAGTGGCGCAATGAAAAGAAAGACTCTCTACATCAGGAGAGTGGCGCAATGAAAAGAAAGACTCCCTCTACATAGGAGAGTGGCGCAATGAAAAAGAAAGACTCTCTACATAGGAGAGAGTGGCGCAATGAAAAGAAAGACTCTCTCTACATAGGAGAGTGGCGCAATGAAAAGAAAGACTCTCTCTACATAGGAGAGTGGTGCAATGAAAAGAAAGACTCCCTCTACATCGGAGAGTGGCGCAATGAAAAGAAAAGACTCTCTCTACATGGGAGAGTGGCTGAAAAGAAGGACTCTCTACATAGGAGAGTGGCGCAATGAAAAGAAAGACTCTCTCTACATAGGAGAAAGTGGCGCAATGAAAAAGAAAGACTCTCTACACAGGAGGAGTGGCGCAATGAAAAGAAGGACTCTCTCTACATAGGAGAGTGGCGCAATGAAAAGAAAAGACTCTCTCTACATGGAGAGTGGCGCAATGAAAGAAAGACTCTCTCTCTCTACATAGGAGAGTGGCGCAATGAAAAGAAAGACTCTCTCTACATGGGAGAAAAAGTGGCGCAATGAAAAGAAAGACTCTCTCATCGGAGATAGCGAATGAAAAGAAAGACTCTCTCATGGGAGAGTAACGAAAAGAAGGACCTGGAGAGTGGCGCAATGAAAAGAAAGACTCTCTACATCGGAGAGTGGCGCAATGAAAAGAAGAGACAATGGAAATGAAAAGAAAGACTCTCTCTACATGGGAGAGTGGCGCAATGAAAATGAAAGAAAGACTCTCTCTACATAGGAGAGTGGCGCAATGAAAAGAAAGCAAGAAAGACTCTCTCTACATCGGAGAGTGGCGCAATGAAAAGAAAGACTCCCTCTACATCGGAGAGTGGCGCAATGAAAAGAAGGACTCTCTCTACATAGGAGAGTGGCGCAATGAAAAGAAAGACTCTCTACATAGGGAGAGTGGCGCAATGAAAAGAAAGACTCTCTCTACATAGGAGAGTGGCGCAATGAAAAAGAAAGACTCTCTCTACATCCATGGCGCAATGAAAAAGAAAGACTCCCTCTACATCGGAGAGTGGCGCAATGAAAAGAAAGACTCTCTCAACATAGGAGAGTGGTGCAATGAAAAGAAGGACTCTCTCTACATAGGAGAGTGGCGCAATGAAAAGAAAGACTCTCTCATCTGGCACATAGGAGAGAGTGGCGCAATGAAAAAGAAAAAGAGGACCTCTACATCGGAAAGTGGCGCAATGAAAAGAAAGACTCTCTACATGGCGGAAAAGAAAGACTCTGGAGAGTGGCAATGAAAGAAAGAAAGACTCTCTCTCTACATAGGAGAGTGGCGCAATGAAAAAGAAAGACTCTCTACATCGGAGAGTGGCGCAATGAAAGAAAAGACTCTCTCTACATGGGAGAGTGGTGCAATGAAAAGAAGGACTCTCTCTACATAGGAGAGTGGCGCAATGAAAGAAAGACTCTCTCTACATAGGAGAGTGGCGCAATGAAAAGAAAGACTCTCTACATAGGAGAGTGGTAATGAAAAGAAGGACTCTCTCTACATGGAGAGTGGCGCAATGAAAAGAAAGACTCTCTACATGGGAGAGTGGCGCAATGAAAAAGAAAGACTCTCTCTACATAGGAGAGTGGTGCAATGAAAAGAAGGACTCTCTCTACATAGGAGAGTGGCGCAATGAAAAGAAAGACTCTCTACATAGGAGAGTGGCGCAATGAAAAGAAAGACTCTCTCTACATAGGAGAGTGGTGCAATGAAAAGAAGGACTCTCTCTACATAGGAGAGTGGCGCAATGAAAAGAAAGACTCTCTCTACATCGGAGAGTGGTGCAATGAAAAGAAAGACTCCCTCTACATCGGAGAGTGGCGCAATGAAAAGAAAGACTCCCTCTACATCGGAGAGTGGCGCAATGAAAAGAAAGACTCCCTCTACATAGGAGAGTGGCGCAATGAAAAGAAAGACTCTCTCTACATAGGAGAGTGGCGCAATGAAAAAGAAAGACTCTCTCTACATAGGGAGAGTGGCGCAATGAAAAGAAAGACTCTCTCTACATCGGAGAGTGGCGCAATGAAAAGAAAGGACTCTGAAAAAAAAGACTCTACATAGGAGAGTGGCGCAATGAAAAGAAAGACTCTCTACATAGGAGAGTGGCGCAATGAAAGAAAGACTCTCTCTACATAGGAGAGTGGCGCAATGAAAAGAAAGACTCTCTACATCGGAGAGTGGCGCAATGAAAAGAAAGACTCTCTACATACAGGAGAGTGGCGCAATGAAAAAGAACATAGAGAGTCAATGAAAAAAAGACTCTACATAGGAGAGTGGCGCAATGAAAAGAAAGACTCTCTCTACATAGGAGAGTGGCGCAATGAAAAGAAGGACTCTCTACATAGGAGAGTGGCGCAATGAAAAGAAAGACTCTCTACATAGGAGATGGCGGAAAGACTCCCTCACATAGGAGAGTGGCGCAATGAAAAGAAAGACTGAAAATCGAAAGAAAAGAAAGACTCTCTACATAGAGTGGTGCAATGAAAAGTCCCTCTGGAGTGGCGCAATGAAAAGAAGAGACTCTCTCTACATAGGAGAGTGGCGCAATGAAAAGAAAGACTCTCTCTACATAGGAGAGTGGCGCAATGAAAAGAAAGACTCTCTCTACATAGGAGAGTGGCGCAATGAAAAGAAAGACTCTCTCTACATAGGAGAGTGGCGCAATGAAAAGAAAGACTCCCTCTACATAGGAGAGTGGCGCAATGAAAAGAAAGACTCTCTACATAGGAGAGTGGCGCAATGAAAAGAAAGACTCTCTACATAGGAGAGTGGCGCAATGAAAAGAAAGAGACTCTCTACATCGGAGAGTGGCGCAATGAAAAGAAAGACTCTCTCTACATAGGAGAGTGGCGCAATGAAAAGAAAGACTCTCTACATTGGAGAGTGGCAATGAAAAGAAAGGAGAGTGGCTCCTCTCTACATAGGAGAGTGGCGCAATGAAAAGAAAGACTCTCTCTACATCGGAGAGTGGCGCAATGAAAAGAAAGACTCTCTCTACAGCAATGAAAAAGAAAGACTCCCTCTACATAGGAGAGTGGCGCAATGAAAAGAAAGACTCTCTACATAGGAGAGTGGCGCAATGAAAAGAAAGACTCTCTCTACATAGGAGAGTGGCGCAATGAAAAGAAAGACTCCTCTCACATAGGAGAGTGGCGCAATGAAAAGAAAGACTCTCTCTACATAGGAGAGTGGCGCAATGAAAAGAAAGACTCTCTACATAGGAGAGTGGCAATGAAAAAGAAAGACTCTCTACATCGGAGAGTGGCGCAATGAAAAGAAAGACTCTCTCTACATCGGAGAGTGGCGCAATGAAAAGAAAGACTCTCTCTACATAGGAGAGTGGCGCAATGAAAAGAAGGACTCTCTCTACATGGGAGAGTGGCAATGAAAAAAAGAGACTCTACTCTCTCTCTCTACATCGGAGAGTGGCGCAATGAAAAGAAAGACTCTCTCTACATAGGAGAGTGGCGCAATGAAAAGAAGACTCAGAGGAGAGTCTCTACATCGGAGAGTGGCGCAATGAAAAGAAAGACTCCCTCTACATAGGAGAGTGGCGCAATGAAAAGAAAAGACTCTCTCTACATAGGAGAGTGGCGCAATGAAAAGAAGGAGACTCTCTACATAGGAGAGTGGCGCAATGAAAAGAAAGAGACTCTCTACATAGGAGAGTGGCGCAATGAAAAAGGACTCTCTACACAGGAGAGTGGCTCAATGAAAAGAAAGACTCCTCTACATAGGAGAGTGGCGCAATGAAAAGAAAGAGACTCCTCTACATCGGAGAGTGGCGCAATGAAAAGAAAGACTCTCTCTACATAGGAGAGTGGCGCAATGAAAAGAAAGACTCTCTCTACATAGGAGAGTGGCGCAATGAAAAAGAAGGACTCTCTCTACATCGGAGAGTGGCGCAATGAAAAAAAAGACTCTCTACATAAGAGAGTGGCGCAATGAAAAGAAAGACTCTCTCTACATAAGAGAGTGGCGCAATGAAAAGAAGACTCTCTCTCTACATAGGAGAGTGGCGCAATGAAAAGAAAGACTCTCTCTACATAGGAGAGTGGCGCAATGAAAAGAAAGACTCTCTACATAGGAGTGGTGCAATGAAAAGAAAGACTCTCTACATGGAAAATGAAAGAAAGAAAAGAGACTCTCTACATCGATGAGTGGCGCAATGAAAGAAAGTCTCCCTCTACATAGGAGAGTGGCGCAATGCAAAGCAAAAAGAAGGCTGTCCATAATTTCAAGTCTTGAACAATGTTATATTTCGAAGGCTGACTACCATGGAAAAAAAGAAAAGCCCTTTTTACTTACTTCGAATATTAATTGTCAATGGATCTTACCTCTCTATTCTTTTCTTTTTATGTGTTATGTCCTTTCAGGACGTAGGCGATCATGGATCGTTCCTCTATCATATGCAGCTCTAGAAGCACCCAAAATCTGTTGGCGCTGGTTGAATTCGGAGTTAGATATTTCCTAGTTTAGATAACATTCAAAGACAAAAGAGTTCAATTTGTCTTGCTATTTAACAGATTATATATATATATATATATATATATATATATATATATATATATATATATATGGTGCGTTGGGTAAATTGTCGCTATTTTATATTTTTAATTTCGCGCATGCGGTTGTTTTTGATTTTGTCAACTGTACAGTATAGTTCGGTACGGTCAGTGAGAAAAAGACCAGTGACGCAATTCCCACCGCCAAACATTTGAAACGACATACTATACAGTTTGGCATTCGCGTCGAAAGCTTCAATACGAACATTTCAGAGTGTTTGGTCGTCAATCAGTGCAGAGGATTCGGAAAAAAGTTGAATGTGTTAATACTGATTACGAAGGTACGGCATCTCGGAACACTTATTCTGATCGTTCTGATAAGAAAGGAATTGCCGAATTTGTTGGTGAGGACCTCAGACTCAACACGGAGACCTACATCAAGTACCTTTAGAAGGTAGTGTTGCCCTGGGTCAAGAGAGTGGCTGATAGAAGACCCTATGTTTGGCAACAATAATCTGCAACATGCCACAAAAGCAGGTGAACCCAGTCATGGTTTTCTGACAATTTCTGCGACCACATCACCCTTTAAATTTGGTCAGCTCACTCCTACCAACAAAACATCTTTCTGTTATCAACGAGCAGACTGGGATTCGTTCCGAGATTTCCTTCGTGATAGCCCCTGGGATGTGGTCTTTAAGCTCCCCGTTCAAGAATGCGTTTCCGAGGACTCCTCCTGGGTAAAAGCTGGAATCGAGGCTTTCATCTCCGCTAGGAAATATAAGGTTAAATCGCGCTTCTCCCCTTTGGTTCTCTGTTGCTTGCTCTACTGCCATTGCGCATAGGAATAACTTCTTCCACCTATATCGTAGTGACATGTCAGATTGCAACAGACGTCTCTTTGACTCAGCCTGTAACGAGTGCAAGCGCGTCCTCAAGGAAGCAAAGTCACTATTTGCCTGATAGAATGTAACAACGTATTGCGTCTTGCAATTCGGCTCCAAGGAATATTGGCGTCTCTGCAAGAGCGTACTTAACAACAGCAAACCTGCAATACCTGCTTTGTTCAACCAATTTGAGGTCCTGATCTCCTCATCTGATAAGGCTGAGTGCTCTGCTCGGAAATCTTCCAACTCATCGCTAGACTTATCCGGGGTACGCACACTCGATTTTCCCCTAGAACCGAGGCTCTATTGAGTGGTTTGCACATAACCATGAGCATCATCTCAAAATTAGACTCCCATAAAACTAGCGGTGGCGACGGGATACCAGTCATTATCTTGAAGAAATGTGCTCCTGAACTGGCCTCTGCCCTCTCC
>CAHIKZ030000006.1:1412500-1417500 GCA_903632075.3 Acanthosepion pharaonis | reverse complement strand
AAACTATGGAATCCCTGAAAGAGTTTTCGCCGTTATCAAGTTTTTTTCCCAACAGGAGGGACGTTGTTAATGGACAGTCTTCTGAATCACATAGGAATCCTACTAGCTTCTATTCTATTTCTCCCTCATATTAAAGATCTTCCTAAGAACAGGCCGTCCTGGGTAAGAAGATAAACTACATCAAACAACAAGGCCTCTGATCAGGTTTTGAGGTGCGTGGAACTACCTCTTAATTGCTGGTATTCCCTGACCTGGGTTGGTAGCAGCAGTTAGGGTCCCCACTATGGGCAAATATTTGAGCCCAAAACTGGGGTCGAAACTTTATGAAAGTGTAAAAATAGGTTTTAAATCCAGCAATACCATTTTGTAAAAGGTTATTACCAGCAATGAATGTTTAAAGAAAAAAATTATTACGAGCAATACATTTTTGGAAATAAAATATTACCAGCAATAAAAATCTTGTCGGCATTAAATAACCTACAGAGGTTGATATGACGTAAAACAAATCAAACCAAACCTGAGAACAGAATTAGTTTCCGTGTTTTGTCTCTTTCTTTTTATATTTCAAAAAACCGGCAAATCTGTAAAATTTCACATGTGCTTTCGGTGTTTAGTGAAATTGTTTCAGAAATATTTGGCGGTGTATTTAATCATTTATTCATCTCATTACCTGCTTTGGGGCCTTTTTTTTTAAGTAGCCCCAATGTTGTTATTTTGTTTCCATTGAGTCCTTTGTATATTACCCAGCCCAGCGACTGAACTCACAATTAATTCTCTACCTAGACTGGTTGTGATTTTCTACGCGTAGCTTAGATAGGGCATAAGGTCGAAAGTATAGGGCACCCAGTGAGGATCAAACTCATTGCTCTGTCGTATGTGTTCAAGTGTGACAAGCTTGCAAACCATTACACAACGTCGAGCCGCCCCAGATGATGACAAAGAAAAGTCAAAAGCTTGGAGCATATTTCTTGTACTTTACTTCCGAAATGAACTTCGGGCAGTTTTGGACGGCATTTTTCACCTTGTCTGAGAAGGATTATTCGTAATTTGGAAAACTTGATATGGCCTTAAGCTACCTCCTCACCCCCATGAAGAAGATTTCTTAAGTAAGTACTCTCTCGCATAAGCGCTTCAGCATAATAGAGAAATATCTGATTTTCATTTCAAATATATGCCCCCTACTATAGATTTGTAACTTTTCCTTATACAGTGTAACCCGGATATAAGAGAGTTGTCGGGACCGGAGAAGAAGTCTCTTATATCCGGGTTTCTCTTATATCCGGGTTTGGTCTATTTTATATACATTAACACAGGCTCTAACTTGGGACCAGAGAAAATCTCTCTTATATCCTGGTTTCTCTTATATCCGGGTCTCTTATATCCGGGTTACACTGTATCAACTTACAAAGGCAGAATTCATTAAACATACATGGGTTAATTTTGATTTGTTTTTTTTTTGTTTTTTTTTTTTGTAGAATAATAAGTCACTTATTGTCACTTGTCACTTGTATTATTAAACAGCAACCCGAACAGTTTTCCTTTTACTTTTGTCTATTTTCACTTACCGTATGTATTCGAATATAATACGAGTTTTTATGATCAGTATTTTACGCGAAAAATTAGGTCATCGCACTATGCACGGATAATCTTTTTGAAGAGGTTAAAAATCACAATTTTTTTGTGATCAGTGACACTATACACAGGTTTATTTTTTTCCTAATGGTTTTCAAATTCATTCATTTTCGGTTACCGTAACCGCCTGATATGCCTACATTCTCACGGTATCTTTTTCTAACCATAACTGTACAGGTAAGCGCCTTTAGCTAACCTCCCATAGCCTAGATTCTTTCTTTCTGTTGCTACATGAACAGCAGAACCTTATTCAATGTGTGTGTCGCTTAACATTTTCAAAGATCCTATATAAAGGAAGAAATAATGTTTTTTTTTCCTTTCTCCAATTTGTATTCATCTTATATATAACAATTTATTAAATGCATTAGTCACACCGTATATACTTGAATTTAGGGCGAGTTTTATAATCACTTTTTAGCAAAAAAAAAAATAGGTGGTAGCACTATACCCAAGTAATTATTTTGTCGGGGTTACAAAATCATGCATTTTCGGTGAAACACATACACAAGTTACTTTTTTTTTCTGGAGGGGGGTTAAAATCTTCAAAAAACTCAGTTGCCACACTATATACAAAGTTGAATTATACACATGTATATACGGTACATGTTTTTTTCTTTTCTTTTTTAGTTGCTCTTGCTATATTTCAACCGAACTTTGGCTCTTTGTAAGAACACCTGTAACACGTAAGTACAAACAAGTCAACTTCAAAATGTGTCTGTCCGATGTGCTCTGCTTAGTGTCAAATAATCGCCCCCCCCCATTGCATTTTCATTAATAAGACTTTCGATCTTTCAAACGGTAGGTAATAATTTCGGTGTTAAAAATTAAATAAACATAGATACCAACCAAAATTCGTGCACACACTGAATTTACCGAATTTAAATAATACTATTGATTCTGTGTGTGTGTGTGTGTGTGTGTGTGTGTGTGTGTAAAGAAAAATTATGCATTAACACCGAAGTAGTATGCGAGGAGGTTTTTCGAAAAAAAATGGGGATGAAAAAAAAAGGACATGTTTACTTTAAATCAGAAAGAGACAATCAAATTCCTGGAACACATAATGAGGAAAGAATGCTTGGGAAATTCAACACTCATGGGTCAGTAAAGGATAGTAAAAGGATAAGTATTGCTAAGTACTAAAAAGTTGTAGCGAGCGATGATCTTCCATGTCCTGAAGGGACACTACTCATAACAAAGAACCAATTAATGCTTTTCATTGAAGATCAAAACAATTTATCCCAATTCTCCAGTACTTCTCTTTTCTACTGAACTCATTGATTAAGATTTTGAATAATCTGACACACAGGCCTCTACCTCAGTCAATTATGTGTCATGCGTTAATACACGTTTAGGCGTTCATGTATCTTTCGATATATGACTGACGTGGCAGATTTGTAGGTTGTCATTTCTTTTTGTAGTAAACCAGTTGCCATCCAATCCGGTCCGTCCTGCTATTTATTCATAGCTGTGGGGAAAAGAAGAGGATGCATACCATTCCCAAGAGTATTAACACTGGAAATCGAATTCGATTCTCCGATTCCTCAATCCGAGATAGCGATCCATTACTCCACCGTGAAATGTTCAGCCATCTTGATACTATTACGTGCCTAGCAGACGTGAATGGCTTTTCTTTGAGCTTGTTAAAACTACCTTTGTTATTAATTTCACTCTTTCAAATGTTTTTTTTTTTAACGACCGCTCGTTAAATAAGACCTGCCCCGTTTATTGAGAAAAGAATTCCGGCTACTCGATTATTAAGACACTCTCTACTATTACGAACCTGGCGGTTTAGAGTGGAATCAGGGCTGCTTACTTTTAGCGATCTGGCGGGAAATAGTGCATTCGATGCAAACTGGACGGAAGACGCTCTAATCAATCTTGCCGCTGAGTTTAATAATGCAAACTTCTGAATGATTTTGAATTTCGTTCGAATTTACAACATTTACAATCACTTTGCAAAACGCTTTAAGACTATTCCCAGTGCTCCAGTTGGGATTGACATAACCGTTACCTGCATTGAACAGTAATGTTTCCAGTATTCTTGCAAACGTTTACATCTATTTCAAGGTTTCCGAAGTCCAGATATGAAGAGATAGACACAAATCCTTTAGGCTTTCGCTATCACATCTCAAAAGAATCTACTACTAAAAAACAGCGTTTCTGCTTTCCCTCTCGAGCCCAATATAATGATGATCGGGGGGTGGGGTCTATGCTGATGACATAGGTATTCATAATTGGAATAAGAATGATCTTGAACAGAAAATCAAAATTCTTTACTAAGTGTTCCAAGAAATATGATTCTACTTAAACCTTTCCAAAACTATGATCTGGAATGGGAATAAAAGCAGTGATGACATATACCCTAAATCATACAAAAAAAAAATCAAGATATGGAATTAATAAATACTAAACAGCTAAAATAAACCTCGGTGTATGGATCATGTTTTGTTGTGGTCTTGTTAGAGTCAGAAATAAAGACAGAAGAGAGGAATTGAGTTAAACAACTATATTAACAGAAACAGTAATAAAAACATATACAAACGAGAGTGTTACAGCAAGAATGTTCGGGACGACTGTCAGAGCTGACTGCTGGAAACTTCCATCTCTAAAAGGCAGTACCTGCTCCTATTTATAGCTGGGAGAGTTTATGCGTGCGTCGGTAAATTATTTTATGACAAATCCAGTGCACCATCTATATATTTATAGATTCTTGAAAAAATCCAAAGAAGAATCAGCAATATTATTGATCCTGACATTGCACCTCGGATTCAGTCACTTTCCAACCGCCGTAATGTAGCCTCCCTGAACCTTTTTCCATAAATACTTTCAAGGTAACTATTCGAATGAACGTTTCACTATGGTACATAGTGTTTTATTAATTTAATCGCAGTACAAGATTGGCGGCAATGAATCATCAATTCACAGTAAATGGAGATAAGGCTCTATGTTAACAGTTTCTTTTCTTTTAATGTATAAATTAAACTCTTCAAAACTACCGGATTAAATGACCAGTAAAAATTTGAATGAAAGAAAGCAGTGTTGGTTAAGTTAAGGAGGCAATGATTTCGAGAAAGAGAAGAAAAAAATAAACAAGCCGTTATTACGACTATTAAAATATCCAACAGAGAAATACAGAGAAATTTTCCACGTATACTAGTTAAAAAAAACACAAACAAAAACAAATAAAAGCTGATTTTGTGCAGTTAGGAGCCAATTTATTCAAACACAAAGAAAAAGTTGGACGATATTACAACTTAAATATACAAAATTCTGAATAAAGTGTTAAATACATTTTATTCACAATTTTCGTCGTCTTTTTGGGGGAGCCGAGGATTTAGAATGGTCCACCTTAATTACCCCATTGTTCA
>CAHIKZ030000006.1:1397500-1407500 GCA_903632075.3 Acanthosepion pharaonis | reverse complement strand
GAATGCCGCAGAGTTTCTAAATATTTTGGAAGCTATTTTATAAGATTCCGGTTGATAATCTTAAACTTCCTCCTGATTGGATCTTTCAACAAGATTATTATCCGAAGCACACTGCAAAATCTCCTTAGAAATGGCTTGCTGAAAATGATGTAATTATCCTGAAATGGCCAAATCGGTCCCCAGGTCTAAACTCAATCGAGAATGTTTGGCGTTATAATGAAAATTCAAATCCAATCGAAAGCTTCAACAAACACCTCGGTTCTGAAGACCATATGCAAGGAGAAGGGAACAAAATACCAACTAACATTTGCAAATAATTAAATGAGAACTACAAGAAGAGATTGGTTGATGTTAAAAAGAATGATGGCTATTCTACAAAGTATTAAATGAAGATCATGTATACTTTTTTGTATTGTACGAATAATTCTTCATTCATTAAAATGGATAAATGGGATTTATTTTTATTAAATAAAAACTTGTTTTTTTCTATGCATATTTAGTTATTATGCATCAGTGTACACTTAATTATATGAAAAGTATTTTTATTCATTAGTTGGAAATAGAAATACAATAAATTAAACATTTGTGTGTGTACGAATATTTATTCCCCCCTATATATATATATATATATATATATATATATATATATATATATATATATATATATATATATGTGTGTGTGTGTGTGTGTGTGTGTGTGTGTGTGGTTTAATTAATAATTAATTAATGGAATAAATTATTTAATTTTGACCATAGATTCATAGATCATGGATTTCACAATAATTCGCCAGTTAAATAATTTTGTGCGTCAAATTTATATCTAGTCTCTTATGCTCAGACAGATATCAATATGTCTTTCTCCCCCATATATATATATATATATATATATATATATATATATATATATGATGTTTAACTACTAGGTTTTGGGTGTGGACACTTTCTTAAATTAACAGTTGGCTGGCTATTTCATAAGGTCTAAAATGGCTTCCTAGTTCTGCATTCGCTTTGCCAACAAGTAGGTGAATGTTACATATAGGTTCGTTGGTATCACTAGTTACGGGTTGCCGTAGAATGTCTCTGCCGCAGAAACAAAAATAACTTAAACTAAAAGCCACCAACGTTGATTTAATTACCCATTACAAGACTCCGCCGACAATGTTTCTTTGGACGCACAACGACAACGATCTCTCGAAGAATGACGAACCACTAAAGTGATGTCAGTGCCATAAAAAAAGCCTATTCACACCCACAAACTACTACCTTTCCGATTTCTAACACCATCATAGATAAATGTAATTGTCGACGTCGGCTAAATATTATAGAAGCCCTTTTTATAAAACAATTTAAGCCAAACAACACTCTCACTTTATTTAACAACGGCGGCAAGGATTTTGGAGCCTTTTATAATGAAACATCAACATAAAATGATGGTCACGCCATCTCGTACAGCCAAAAATAACAAGTTCTATTTTATTACTATTAAACAATGCACCTTACAAGACAACTATTGAAAAATATAATAACGAAACCATTGCGAATAGTTGATGAATTGTCCGAAAGCGCTTGGAACTGATAGATTCTGTACTCACTAATACCTTCCAAAATAAAAACCTGAATACATTCAGGAATCCGGTATCGCCATATATATGTGTATATATAAATAAAAAGAAAGAACAGTAAGATATATAATCCAGTGTTATTATAGATATTTTTATTTTTACAAAATAGTGCTCAATGTAAATTTACAGAGCATTAATATTATAAATTAATTGATTTAAAATGTGTTTTTTCCGCTACACAGTTCTAACCATGTTTCAAAAATGGAAGCTAAAAGTCCCGAATTTAATTTTGTAATTAAATTAAAGACATTAGTTCCATTTCCTCCTCAAGCGAATTTTGGAGTAATTTTTAAAATTTTAGCTTCCATTTTTGAAACATTGTTAGAACTGTGTAGCGGAAAAACATAATTTAAATCAATTAATTTATAATATATATATATATATATATATATATATATATATATATATATATATATATATGTATCAAATGACAATTGGAAAAAAATCATTTGATGTCATTTGATACCAATCTGTCTTGTCCACAGAATTCATCTGGGAATTTAACTATATATATATATATATATATAAAACTTCCAAGATGAAAATAAATGTATTGCAGGCCGGAAGATGTTTATTTTTTAAAGGGAGTGTTGATTGGAAGTTACCTGAAATGAAAAAAAATTATTAATGCCTGATGATGAAGATATAATTTTCGAAATTACTAACAGCTACGAAACACTTAATGCATCTTACAATTTTAAACATAGGGATCGCGTCATTCAACGTTAATAAGTTAATGCTTTATTAAATCTGTTAGCGAAATGAATTCGTCATTAATTATATTAACATTACTGATTAATTCTTTGTATGATTAATTTTTTTACTATATTATATTAACCTCACCATTTAATATATATATATATATATATATATATATATATATATATATATATATATATATATATATATAATAGGAAATAGGAAAATTGTAATAGTTGCCGACGCGTTTCGTCCAATGTGAACTTTCTCAAGGCAAGTTTTTGCCTTGAGAAAGTCCACATTGACGAAATGCGTCGGCAACTATTACAGTTTTCCTCTTGTCATTTCTATTTATAAATATTGTCTTTTCTACAGGTTAACTTTGAGAAATTTTCATATATACATATATATATATATATATATATATATATATATAAGAAATGGACAAAGTCCGATAATTTATTAAGAACATTTTTTTTATGTCTAACATAAAAACAGAGCATTTAAATACTTGTATCTATAAAAATATAGATACAAGTATTTAAATGCTCTGTTTATAATAAACAGTATTAAATAACATTTACCGGCCTGAATGTCAAAGGACGAATATTTTCTATGAAAATTTCTCGGACATTCAGGCATTCATTATTTAATACTGTTTATTATAAACAGAGCATTTACTTAAATACTTGTATCTATAAAAAGAATGTTAAACATAAAAAAAAATGTCTTTAATATATATATATATATATATATATATATATATATATATATATATATATATTAAAAATTAGTTTTCGTTGAATAAGGTATCTATCTATCTCCGGCTAATTCTCGGCTTATCTATCTATCTATCTATCTATCTATTTCTTTGTCAGTCTCCGGCTACCGGCCTATCTCTCTATCTAGCTAGCTCGCTATCAGATTGTTACGTCAATACATGTGCTTTTATACATTTTATAGAAGTACGAATCTTTTGTGTTTAATTCTAATTTATGAATGTGTGTTTATTTTTCGTTTGAAAATATATGCTGTATGTATGTTTCTGTACATTTGTAAAATCATTGATGCCCTCGAGGGATAAATGCATAGATTCAAATGTTTCGTGTTCTCATCAACTGTTTAGTAAATTAACGCACTCACTCCTCAAAGACCGAATTACTTATGACCTTGGGCAAAATTTAATTGGTCTTTAATGGGGGAAAGTTTTTTCGGAAATATTTTCTAAGCTTAAGTGCGTATTCATTTAATTTTATTTTATTTTTAATTAAGATATACTTTTCGGTGTCCCTTCAGATACATTCGCGGAAAATAAATTCGCAAAACCCTAAATATGTTGTTTTTTGTTTGTTTTTTTTAATCGTTTATCCCCCAAGCAAGGTGATAATGTCACTGAGACGCAAGGGGTTACTGGGCGCGAAAGAAGATGAGAGACAGTTAGTGAGAAGAAAAGACAATAATGGAAGAGGATACAGAAAGACGGCAAGATGGTGTAGTGTTTCAAATTATACATACGTTTAATACGGTTATATTGTATATCGGTTGAGGAAAGACGTTTGGCCTTACTTCCACTGCATGAGTGTGTAAGTGGAAATCGGAACTGGTGATAGCATAAACAGGAAATGCATCCGATTGGCTAAAATAAACTGGACGCTATCCATTTCTCCACCGTACCTCCCTTTTATATAAAATACTGATGGCCAATCAGCACGAGTTGGGCTGTTTTGTTCTCCTGATATAAAGTGGGACCATGCAGATAAAATTAAGCCTGCCGCAAATTTATAAAAAAGATTATCTGTCTTGATTGTTTGGCAACGAAAATAACTTTCAGTTAAACTGCAAATAAAATAAACATCCGAAACGAAGTGTTAATATTATGTGACGGTTATTGAAGAACGTTCTGGACGAATATTACGCTGTTAACAGTAGGCTCCGTCCGTAAAAAAAATGAGCCAGAAATGTAATTTATAGCCCGCTACACCATGTTGTGTGTCGAAGGAGGGCATACACTGAAAGATGTCTCGCCATAGAATCTACGTTGCAAAAAGAAACTTACATGAACGTAGAAATAGCTCTCATTACTGAGTACTACATACTTTCTTTTTTCTACGTGTCGTGTCCTTTCAAGACGTAGGCGATCATGGCTCTCCACCTTTCTCTATCCTTTGAAGCTCTCAACAAGTTCCTTCCCTTTGACGCCCCCCCCCACCAGAGCACGTTCTGTCATCCACTTGCTTAAGCCTGCTAGGTATGTCATGCGTTGTTTTCCCTTGTCTCGCTTTCCTTCTATTCGACCCGTGAGTATTAGATTCTCCAGGCCCTCCTTCCTCATTACGCGTCCCAGGAACTTCAGCTGGCTCTTTCTGATGTTAAGTATAAGCCTCCTCCTTTGTTGCAACCTCTCTAAGACCTCATCGTTGCTCACACGCTCTTTCCATGATATCCTAAGCATCCTCCTGTAGAACAACATCTCGGTCGCCTCGAGTCTCTTCTTCATCTTTGAGGAAATCGTCCAACATTCGCTGCCGCAAAGAAGGACAGACGTCACTACACACTACGAAACGCTAATCCGTCCTAGAGAGGAACCACTCACCATAGCACTGTTATTGGTCACGACTGTATAGCGGCGTAGGCGTTAGTCTGATTAGAGGCTTGTTTTCCTGCTGCAATAAATGCTACCCAACAGCCAGTGTTCAGACTTCGGGTACAACGTTTGCTTTGACATGCGTAACGGTTATCGGCGTGAAAAGTGGAATTGCCGGGTCGAGTTCAAGTTTCACTCTAATCAACTGCATTGACTTCGACGGAATGCACTTGAGAGAGACAGGTGTTTACTTTTTCTCTCTCTCTCCAGCAATATCTTAAAAAGATTTAGAGTACAAGTTTTGTTTGGCAACCAGTCTAGAAGGAACTCTATGAATTTAAAATCGAGTAAAAGGCAAGAGAAACTATTCACACTATCTTCATTGAGAAGCCATGATAGTTTACAAATAATAGTAAAAGATAAATCTGTCGAAAGCTTTCATCACTTACGTTCTGGAATGATATGGTCTATTTTCAAAAAATGGTTAAAAATCTCGTTACAGTTACACTATGCTATTAACCTAGTCGTTTTTTTTATTTAAAAGACAAAGAATATTTTTATATGCATATTTATTTTTTCGTGTTTGCCCTTTTTTGACGGGTAGTTTGCGTTGTCTCTGTAGTTATGTCAGAAAATTGAATCTTAATGAATCTGTTTCTCGTTCGTATATTTGCGTGCTCTTATATTCACTCATATTTATGTGTTTGTCTATTATGACGTGACATCTGTATGTCTAGTCACAAATAAAGCTTTCTCCTTTGTCCATTAAAATTATCATCACGACCCTGTCAATGTAACTGACTCTGTAGCCATATATAGTACCTCTTACTACCGCTCAGATTCGGACGAAAAATTTAACCTATTTCTAAGGATAATACATGAAAGTTTAGACATTATCTCCGTTTCTTTCTTTGAATAATTTCGTTAGGGGTGTAAACATTATGCATGGTTACATTTAGAGTTTAATATGCGTTAGTTTTATTTTGTAATTACAAAATATTGGAGATTAATTGTTTATTCTGATTTCCTATAAAATCTAATACTTATTTTAAAGCGTTAATAAATTGTATCTATGGCCGGTCGTTGAGTTATTTGAATTATATAATTGTAATTTGATTGGCCTTTACATCTTAGATAAAAATGTTCCCCCCTCACAGTGGGGGGGTGTTGTGGTTGGATTTTGAACTCTTTAAAAACTCTTTGTTTTACTTACAACATCACTTGACAAGACACTAGAAGTGTTGAAACAAAATGGCTATTTTTGTAGTCATGTTATACCATACTGTCATGGGTTTTTATCTATAACTACAGAATGAACTCTTCCCAACACTATGTATACTACGCCTTTCAAGAGAGATAGGGTCGAATCAAGCCGAGCTTCTCGGCTTGACGGTCGAACTCTCTGCCTCTGAGTAGAGAGGAACCCGGACGAGGCTTCGCCGAAGGGCAGTCTCTCGTTCGGGGAGGTTGACCAACCCGATCTCGTTTATACGGGTTCTACAGGCATTTTTTGGCCGAGCCTACGGGCTCGGGAAACCCACGTTAAACTCGGCCTTGTGCCACATGCAACGCTCGTGGGGGGTGGCTAGATACCGAATCGAGTCGAGCCGATAGTAGTTCACTCCAAACCAGACTGACAGTCATACTAACACCTTCCACATATTGTATTATTATTTCGTGTAATATACCTTCGTTATCTCTACTCTTGTTCGTTGTTCTTCCTTGGTTCTAACCTGGACCATAACACATACTTATGTCATAATTTTTTAAATCAATATACTATTAAATATAATTGTTTCTTATAGTAATTAAACGAGAGTAAATATGATGGCGACTTCTAGAAGTTAAATAACAGTAAGTCTCCTATAATATTCAGTAGTCTCTTCGAAATGTCTTCCGATTTAAATCCCTGACGGAAATTGTGTCTGTTTGTCCTTTCGATCTTCTTATCGGTTCGATAAGATCAAATCGGCAGCTGATCTCAAAAAAATAACTTACAATCTGTTGTTAAATATGGTTTGCTATTTTTAACGCCTCAAAAACGAAACTGTTGTCTTTTAGTCATCTCAGAGAACCATTTTTACCTTCGATTACACGGTTAGTGCTAATCCTTAAGAGAATGGCTCATTTCGCCTTTTCTGACTAACGTTTTCATAAAGTGGAAAGTGTATATTGAATCAGTTGCTGACTCTGCAGCTACAAAAGTTAGATCACTACTTCCTGCTAGATAATTTTTCTCGCCAGAATCTATCATACATATTTATAAGTCTACCAGTCGCCCTTGATTTGAATATTGCTGCCATAGAGATTTTTTTATGAAATCCAAAGAAGAATCTGCAATGTTATTAGACTTGACTTGTCATCTCGGCTAGCTTCCATGTGCTTTTTCTATAAATACTTTCATGGCAATTGTTCTAATACCTCTTTGATACCTAGACTTGATGAATTTTAGCTCAGTACTAGATTTGCGGTAAGGTCTCATCATTTTGCACTTGAAATGGCTCGATATAGCCGTACCTCCCGCTTGTAGAACTCTCTTACGGCTTCTTGCTTCTTAGTCAACTTTGATCTTCAATGATTTACATGCAATGTCAATCGTTATTTTCTGTCTACTTTATTCTTGTTCTTTTATTGTTCTCTCACCTAATATATTTTCCCCCTCATATTCTCTCAATGCCCTGTAATCCCTTGCTTCTTAGTGGCTTTATTGCCTTGCTTTGTGAAAAATGATTAAAAAAAACACATCACAATAGCTTGGAGAATGATTTCACAGCATGATTCTCGCCTCGTATGATTACGGTTTATCACTTCGAGATTAATGATGGCGTTCATTAGTTGTTGCACAAGACTGAAAGTATGGAGCACCCAGTGAGGATCGAACTCCTTACTCAGTCGTAATTGATCTAGCGAGACAAGCTTGCTAACCATTACTCCGCGTCGAAGTGCACGCCTTTTTCTATCAATTTTCTTTGCATTTAACCTCTTTCTCAATCCCCTTTACGTCTGCTTCGCCATATATAAATAGGAGTATATAGGTTCGCCTATCGCCCGGTTCACACTCGTCTACGGTCTTTTGAACAGGATTAGAGATTTATTCCTTGTTTGCTGCTTTGGATTGGCTTTGCGGTATCAGGTTGCCGTTTGTTTCCACGGTAGATTAATTACTAACTAAGACTAGAATTTAGTCTTCCCTGCTATACTACCCATAGCTGAGGGGTGGGAGAAGATGGATTCATACTTTTCCCAAGAATATTCGCGCAAAAGTAAATGTAACGAACCCGACTAGAATTCGAACTCGGCTCTCCGATTTCCCATTACCGAACCGATATACGTTTCACCACAACTGGACTATTATGTATAGGTACTCCTATATGGCAGTGAATGCAGAACTATCTCCCCATAGATGAAGAAGAGGCTTGAAACAACAACAAAAAACAAAACAAAATCGATCTACTTTTTAAAAATGCAACTCCCCTGTATATTGAATCAATTGCTGAGTCTGCAGCTACAAAAGTTGGATCACTACTTCCTACTAGATAATTATAATTTATAATTAGATAAATACTTTCATGGCAATTGTTCTAATGTTTTTTCCCTCTTTGGTACCTAGACTTGATGAATTTTAGCTCAGTACTAGGTTGGCGGTAAGGTCTCATCATTTTGCACTTGAAATGGCTAGATATAACCGTACCTCCCGCTTGTAGAACTCTCTTACGGCTACTTGCATCTTAGTCGACAGAAGTTGACTAAGAAGCAAGAAGCCGTATATATCTAATCTACTACTTAGTTGTTTACTCAGATGAGAACTGCCACCTCGCCCTTCGCGTCCCTTATAATGGCTCCCATATAGTTTCGGAGTCCACAGACTCGAAGATGACACTTGAGAATAACATTCGAGTTTATAGGTACCGTGTATGTATGACAAAATGTTCCGTATCCCTCATTGAGTTGAATAGATCTGCATGCCCTAAAAACATACTGTGTACCACCATATGCCTTCTCTGTCGAGATGATGATATGTAAACCTTGTTACACAGATCGCATGCATTGTTAACAAGATGCTGAGGTAAGTTGATATAGTTAGCTTGCTTCTGGTTTCTATGGTGACCCTTCAGCTTTACAATTGTCACCTTCGAAGTTTCCAGCTTGCGTTTAAAAAAAAATCATTTAAATAACAGGGAAGGCTTAAAATCCTATTATTAGAGATAATTCATCCGATCACTTTGTCGATCCAAATATAGGATAGAAAATCCTTCACACGGTACATTGACAAGATTTGGAGCCGTCAGATTATCATTTCTTTCAATAGCTGCTGCACTTTTTTTTTTGCTGCTAAAATAATGAAATATTTTAACATTCAAAACTGAAAATTTTACAGCGTCGAAACCAGTATTGTGTAATTCACGGTGGAATTGGCAATCTTTTGGAAAGGTGGGATAATGTCCTAGAATTCACAACAAAATACCCTGATGAATAATAAGTACATGCATCTGTTAGTATTAAGCACGGTGAATTAATTCGTAGCAGATCGAATTGAGGAATAAGAGAAAGGAGATCGAATTACAGCCGTGTTCATTAGATTCACTTACGTGCTAACTAACCTTGGAGAAGGTATGAATCTCTCTCTTCTCCTACCTGCTATGGTTAATAACAGAACAGACTGGTTCCTATAGCCTTGGTTGGTGACTAGTCTAGTAGAAGGAAAACACTGCATTTAAACTAGCCTGATAAGGGTTAAGCTCCATCAGGTTGTCTTACCCAGGAAACACCATTGCTGCTACGATTGCAATACATGTGATGCTGCTATGACCCAAATGGGTTGTGGAGATCGTGAGTGCGTGAGCTAATCTTAAATTTAAAAAGAAAACGCTGGAAACTTATGCACACACGTAATATATACATATGGATATTTATATATATTATCTCCTCCCCTCCCTCTCTCTCTCTCTCTCTCTCTCTATCTATCTATCTATCTATCTATCTATCTATCTATCTTATATCGCGTACGGCAAGGAAATATTGTTGTTTGTAAATATTAAACGACCAGAAAGATGATAATTTCTTTAAATGTTATTTTTCTTTTCTTTCGACTCTA
>CAHIKZ030000006.1:1380000-1395000 GCA_903632075.3 Acanthosepion pharaonis | reverse complement strand
TGGATAGCTTGGAGATGAGAATGACTATTTATCGCTTATGTGGATGTTTGCCTTTTGGTCATTTTTTCTTTCTTAGACTGTAAGTTTTTTCTTATCTAATAATTTCCCCTTTTTTTAGGTCTATTGGCAGGTCATCTCTTGCACCAACACCTATTTTTGTAGTATATATATATATATATATATATATATATATATATATATATATATATATATTAAGTATGTCCACTGTTTTCGCGGAAAAACAGCATAGCGTAAATGAAAAATGCCACAAACTTAAAAGAAAATAAAGTATTATCGTCAAAATGCTTATGTTATTTTTAAGATGAAAGAAAAAACTATTTTTTAATTATTTTTGAAATTTTTAATATTTTCTAACACGTTCGAAATTTTGGTTAAAGTCGTCTTTGTTTACGTCATCGCGGTGACGTTTAAAATAAGTTTTTTTTGCGTTTTTTTACCGTTGAAAACATTGATTTGGAAATTCTTGTAAAAATAAAATAATTGTGCGATCTTAATGAAATTTTCAGGACTTATTCACAAATCAATGAAATTATTTTTGAAATATTTTTTTTTAGAAAATTTTGGTAAAAAATATATTTTTTTTAAATATATTACCCCACATTTACTTAATTTAATGAAATTTCGCCCAAAACCTTTTTGGTTCCTGAATTTTTTTTTTTTTGTTAAAAGTAGGAGTCTTCGAAGATGGTAAATAACCTACTTTTTTTTCAAAATTTGAGCTATTTAACTGAAAATCTGCTCTGAATTGAAAAATAATGAATCAATAAAACTATGATATTACTTAATTAGAAAAGCTTTTAATTGCTTTTGTAAATAAGTAATATTAAGGACATTATTGTCTGAAGAAATAATTTTTTCTGATGAATAATTAATTTTTACAAGAATTTTTTCGTTTTTTAAGAAATTTTAATTATAATAATTTATAATAGTTTTAAATCGTGTAAAGCTCTGTATTAGGAGGGTTCCTCGATATTATGTAGTAATTAAGTAGAAAAACATTTACGAATCCAAAATTGCCAAGTTTAATAAATTTAGTTGCGCTACTTTTTTTAAAAATAATTTTTTATGTTGTATTTTTTTGCTTAATACATTCCTTATTTCCATGTATGATATACAGAAATTGCCATTATTATAACAAGGTCACGTGATCTAAGGGTTTTGTCCCTTTACGTGGCCTTTTCAAAACATTTCGTGTCTTACAGATTGTATTTTCCGTTCAGCTTTAAAAGTGTAAACTTTAAATTTTAAATTATTTTTCTTTTTTTCATTTACTATTTCACTAAATAATTTTATTTTATGCATTGTATTTCCATTAGTGTGTGTCATACTCAAATAGAATAATTTTTTTAAAAACTCAGACTTAAAATTATGTCATTTATGGTCATCAGTAGTAGCTGTCATCGGCTCGTCAATCAACCATCATCAATAAGATCGAACAGATGAACAGGACCGCTCGTTAATAATTGGTTGTATATTATTTTTTTTTGTGCTATAAGTAACAAAGATTTCTTTGAAATCAGATTACTTTAACTTTAAATTTTTAATTTTACTAAAATAACGTGTCAGAATTTTTTTTAAATATTTTAAAAATCGATAAATTTGTATTTGTTTACAAATTTCTTAAAATTAAGAAAATGGCTGTTTTTAAGAAAATTTAAAAATTTGAAATTAAATTTGACAATCAAATGTATATAGTTTATATCTGAAATACACCAGAATTGTTTAATTAATAGAAATCGTAAATTTAATTATTAAACTTTCAGTTAAAGCTAAAATGAAATCTTCAAGAAAGTTTTTTCGTTGTAAAAAATTCATTTTAAACTTCAATATAGAAAATTTATGCCGAAATAGTGGAGGTACTTAATATATATATATAATTGCAAGACATTACTGTTTCGCTGTATGAGAGCTCCTCAGTGCGACTAGACATGACTGACTAGGTTCTGCGATTAACATCTTTATTCAATTTGTCTTGCATTCGTACAGACGCTTACTTTTCTGGACATAAAGTCTGTAAAAACTTTTCAAATATTCGATATATCCGGCCACAATCTGCTATTCTATTAGGCATTATGGAGTTTTTTTGTTTTTTTTTAACTGATTGTGTAGATCTTTATATATGTGTACCTATCGTGACAGGAATATTTTTTTCAAACACTGCATGTCGTGGCAGTTTTCATAGTTGGCTATTTTGTCTTTTAATGTTTCCATTACTGTTAGCCGATTTTTGATAAGGATGAGACGATTATATATATGCATACATACATCTATCTATCTATCTATCTATCTATCTATCTATATATATATATATATATATATATATATATATATATATATGTGTGTGTGTGTGTGTGTGTGTGTGTGTGTGTGTGTGTGTGTATATAAGAAAATGAATAAAACTCTCAGTCTCAATACTTTCTCATCTTTAATGAAACTTGGATTAAAGAGTTGCTGCGCAAATACTATACATATATATATATATGTATAACGAATACATGAAACTTGTATAAAATAGGGATTGCTGATGAAATACACAATATATATATATATATATATATATATATATATATATATATATATATATATATATATATAAAACAAAATTCATATATATATGTAAAAGTTACACATATATATATATATATATAAAACGTTTATGCATATATATATATATATAATACCTGTCCGTGTGTATGTGTCTACGTGTGTCCTGCGTATGTGCCTCTGTGTGTGTGTGTGTGTGTGTGTGTGTGTGTGTGTGTGTGTGTGTGTGTGTGTGTGACGATATAAATCGTTTCCTCCATGCACGGACCACGTGACCTCTCTCAGTTTGTTGTTTGCAATCGGCACGACCAATAGGAAATGTTCCAGTCAAACTTCTTATCAAGACAAGGACGTTTGATTAACCTATTCTCTTTCCACTTGAGTGGGCACGTCATTATTCCGTCGCTGTGAAGCAAACGTCCCGGGGGGGGGGCTCACAGTACGTTTTCATCAAAGATGAAAACATCAACCAATCATAGCCCGTCCCTTGCCCAGCAACAAACATAATCGCATTTTAATTTCGAACCACACACGGCGAATGGCATTTCCGTGCTTGTTTTTTTTTTTTCGTTTTTACTTTATTAACTAAATCAATATTTGAAAGATCATTAAAAAAAATTTAAGTCTTACGAAGACACAGATGAGGTGACCTGATTAGGATGTTCTCGTTACGTCAATAAACATACTGTTTTCCCTTTTCCCGCCTTTTTTCATTCTTGTTTTTTTTTCTTTCTTTTCTTTTTTCTTTTCTTTTAGCCTTTCTTTCTTTTCTTTAAGTCTTTCTTTTATTTTTCCTTTCTTTTTTTTTGTTATTTTTATTTACTTTATTTTCCCATTTAGCTTTTTGCTCAAATCTTTCAGTTTTTCTTTTTTCTTTTTCTTTTTCATTTACTTGTTTATGCCTTTGACTTTATCAAATTTCTTTTTCGATTCTCTTTTTCTTTCTTTTTTTTTTATTTGATACTGTCTATTCTTTTTTTCTTTTTCTTTCATTTTCCGCTTTTCCGTTCTGTCTATGTTTAAAAAAAAAACAAAAAACTGGGCTTTCTTTCTTTCTTTCTTTTTTCCTTTCTTTCTTTCTACCCATTTCTTTTCTTTTCTTTGCCCTTCAACCTTTCCTTCTCTAACTATATTATTCTTTCGTTCTCTCTCTCCCTCTTACTTTACCTTTTATTTTTCTTCCATCCAAGGCTTTTTCGCTTATTTTGTGCTCTTAACTCTAACGTCATTTTAAATTTTTTTTTACCTAATTAAATTTAGGGAAATATTTTTATATTATAGTGTTAGTATATGTTTTTCCGTAAGTGCATTTATGTATGCGATTCAATTGAAAATCTCTATATGCGTCTATGTCTCATCATCTTTTTACTTATGGAATTATATTTATTCAAAGAAACTTGCCATCTCTGGTTTGATGCTTCGGTTATCTATCTCGAGAATCTTGAAATAATCCAAAGAAGAATCTGTAATGTTATCGGTCCTGACCTGGCATCTCGATTTCAGTTACATTCCATGACGTGTTTTCATTTAAAACTATTTTCATCGGGTTTATTCTAATAACTTCTACTCCTTGGTACCTCGAACCCTAGATTAAAGCGTAATACTGGATTAGAAAATAGGTTTGATCATTTTACTGTTGAAATTGCTACATGTAACTGTTATTCAAATAGTCTCTTTTTTTTCGTATTTCGCAACTCTGGAACAATTTCTTGCTTACCTGCCACCAACAACCTTCAAAAATTTAAATGCAACGCTAATCGCTATTTTCTGCTTTCTTGAAACCTGTTCTTTTATTGTTCTTTCCCCTCACTAAAGTCTTATCACCCTCTTTCCCTCTCATTAATGTTCCTGTGTCTTAGTGGCATTATCGCCTTGCTTGGGGTGAAATTTTATTTTCATTCCGACATCTTGGCTGTCAGACTCTCCACAAAGTACTCTGGATCAGACAATGGTTCTTACTAAAAGTGAGGACGAAGGTTCGAATTCTGCCAGAGGGGAACATTTTCAGTTTTATGTCAAATGCACAAAAACAAGCAAGCAAAACACAAAAAGAAATATAAAGGCATCCACTAAAATAACGCTTATAGTAATAAAAGTATGTTGGATGCAAAATGAAATTCTCTTAACTCTTCAAAAGTTGCCTTGTGTACGATTCAGATACCAATCTGAGCAGATTGGGATTTCGGTAAAAAAAAAAAAAAAAAATGAACGAGATGCGCTTTAAGGCAAACTGAACCTCGCTTGGCTCTCTGTAGCCGAGTAGACTAAAACACACCGGATCAGACCGTGGTTCCTTTTACGAAGAAGGACGCAGGTTCGATTTCTGCTGGACGGTACATTTTCTTTATTAAGATTTTTTTGAATGGACGGGCCGGGAGACGAAATAAACACTGCTTAAATAAAAATATGTTTTTTTTTAAAAAAAAGACGGGACTTTCTACTTAAATACGGGTATGCACTAAAAATAATGTTTAAAGTGCTAAAATTCTATCGGATTACGAAATCCATTACTTCTTTAGAAATTACTTTGTTTACGTTTCGATGACACAACTGAGCAGATATGAACTTTCGGGAATCTGGAAGGAGAGGGATGGGCTTAAAAGACTGTATAGACAGTAAATTTTACTTTTGACCGCGCACACACACACACACTTACGTATATATATATATATATATATATATATATATATATATATATATATATATAGTTAAACCTAGAAACCAGACAAACCTACCAAGGTTTCACCTAAGCGGATCGTCAGGGAAGGCTGGCTCCCCTGACGATTCATTTAGGTGAAACTTTGGTAGGTTTGTCTGGCTCTCTAGGTTTAACTAGGTCTGCTCTACTTACTGTATTGAGCACTTTATTTAGTTATTTTGCCTACTCGTATTTGGGATTTGAACTTGCATGTTGGACGATTATTTTCAGCTAACGTACATGTTCTTGGTTCTTTCTGTTTTTATACCTTTTTTCCCTTTGTTATTGGTTTGATTATTTGCAAATCAAAACACTGAATGTTTTCTCAACGAGTATAATTCCTTATACTTATAAGATTATTACTACTAACATATATATATATATATATATATATATATATATATATATATATTGTCATCCATAGACTGTTGTTTCGCTGTATCACAGTTCATCAGTGTGTGGCTAAACGTCGTGTTATATATATATATATATATATATATATATATATATATATATATATATATATAAAAAAATGGATTATGTCCTGCAATTATTGCAATATATTTTCTGTTTATACTTTATTTTTATAAATAAAATTTATTTAAGCAAATGCTTTGTTTTTAATTAAAGAGTATTAATTACATTTACCTGTGTGAATGTAATACATGCTATTTATTATAAACAGATCATTTACTTAATTAACTGTATCTTTAAAAATAACGTATAAACAGAAAATAGTCCATTGCATAATATATGTTGTCATTTGTTTACGTTAATATATGTCTCAAGCAGATATGATGATTCGTGAAAAGATCGTGGTAAATTTGTTGTTTAAAAACAGTAATTTGATTATGCGAAGCAGATGCTTCCTCTGTAGCTAAATGGTATAGCACGTCAAGCCATATGACGAGTCTGTGTAGAATACGGGTTCGATTCCTATGGGAAGACGCATATTTTCTACGAAATTTATCGGGTATTCAGGCTGTCATATATATATATATATTTCCGGGTATGAAGGTTAAAGATTGCCGAAAATATAATTGTATTTATTACCGAATAATTTCCAAAAATAAAATCTTATAATTATCTTAATTTTTGGAATTCAAAAAATTAAACTTTTCTATCTCTTTGTGGAGGGTAATTCTATTCGGGTTTGTTTATTTTAATATTCTCTGACTTCACGATTTTAATGCTCAGCTCAGATTAGGAGTTGTCCAGACTGAGTGGTGTGAAATATATAATTTCAATGTCTTATTTCAAACTCGGTTAAAATGTGTGTGTATATAAGTGTGTTTTTTTCTTGTGTTTACATTAAATAGCACACGTATATGTAATTCACTCACACACAACATAGACACGCATATTCATATTATTAGCACAAGGAAATTATCAGTGGGGACAGTGTGTGACTGACAGATCTTTTTTTATTTTATAGATTGAACATCCTTTTGGACATTGTATGCTTTTGAGTATGTGTTCACGCACTCGTGACATCGAATACCATCGTGCCATGTGTTATATATTCTCTGAGTATTCTGTTTCTTTGTACAATATCTTTGGCATGATTTCTTTCTTTCTTTTTATAACCACGGTGTCTCTGTCAAGATTAATTCTGGTTGTTATATTTAGTTTCATGTATTTATTGATAGTATTTGCTTATTTCTCTGGTAAAAAAAAATAGAAAAACGATTCACTGTGTTTTGGAAGCGTTTCGAAAAAAAATAACATATTAGCGTAAAACTAAATGAGAGTAAAATTTCACTTCCCTTATAATTTTTTTACTTTTTTTATTTTTCGTTTTTTTTTTTTTTTTTTTTTTTTTTTAAGCAAGAAAGCGTTTCCCCGATATTCTTCAAGACGGAACCTGTACGATATATCTGATATGACTCGTCGACATTTTTTTCGATTAAAAAAAAACTTTCTTTCCGATTTTAAGTCATTAGCGTCGCCAATCAAATTCATTTATTTTACAATCATTTCAAAATATACGATGATTATAGTTGATCTTTAAAAGCAAAGATTTTTAAAGTACAGTAATTAGCCATGTATAATACGCCTTCATCCATAATACGCACACCTAAAATTTTACTGAAAGTATGGGAAAATGATTCTATTCATGCATAATACGCACCCCTTATTTGGTAATCAAACCCTATAAATTGTATCTCTCCAATTTCATTACGGCCAGCGTTTCCTATTCTTATTTAAAAAATGGTTTTAAACAGAGAATAATATTATTCTAATTTAGTTTTATGATAATTCTTATTTTATTTTACGTCAATTTTTTAAAAGATTTTTGTAGCTGTGCATAATACGCACCACTGATTTTGTTTATTACTTCTTAGAAATAAATGCGTATTATACATGAGGAATTGCAGTAATTTCAAATCAGAAATCTGTATTAACTGCCATTTATGAGTTAACATTGTTTTCTTTAAAACAGCGAATATAATCAGGCTTGCCTTAATGACTGAAGCTAAGAAACATACGAGATTTATCTTCTTTATGTGCGGTGTCCATTCACGACGTAGGCGGTCATGGCTCTCCACAATTTCCTGTCCTTTATATCTCTTAATAAATTTTGTCTTTATGTTATTTCTCCTTAAACTTGTTCAGACATCGCTTTACCCAAGCTCACTAAGTATGTTATACGTTGTTTTTCCTCTTGCCTTCAATCTGTCCTGTGAGTATCAGATTTTCTAAGCCCTCTTTCCTCATTCATTATGTGCCCTAGAAATTGCAACTGTCTCTTTTTGATGTTAAATAAAAATTTTCCTTTTTTTTTTCTTCTTCATTTTCTGTAAAACTTCGTTGTTGGTCAAATATTCTGGATTTGATACCTCAGCATATATCAGTAGAACAATATTTCTGTTGCTTCAAGTCTCTTTCTCATTTTTGAGGAGATCATCCAGGATTCTACGCCATATAGGTGGAAAGATATCACGTCACAACAGTTCAGTACCCGTTTCTTTGTTTCTAATGAAGTTTTCCTGTATCTTAATACACTGCTTAGTTTTCGGAAGGGATATTTCGATATTGCAATGCACCTTAGGATTTCAATGTCACACTCTTTGTTCGTCTGTTAAGACACTTCCCAGATATTTTTTCAGGAATCGCAAAATGGACAAAACAAAAGCTTTTACATAAGAAAATAAAATGCTTTTTTTTCTTCTTTCTAAGAACAAATATTGCAAATAAATTACGATGGAAAACTTTATATATTTGTATAAATAATGGGAAGGCATTTATTCCTTCTGAATTTTCCACTATATATTCATTTCTTTTTATCTATCGGCCTGACTATCGAAAGATACATGATCGTCTAGGCAGATTTTTTTCCCGTAGTAGGCTGACATTTCTTTCCGCGGTAGACCAGTTGCCATCCAAGTTTATAGAACCCGGTCTCTTCTGCTATTTAACCATAGCTGTGAGGTGAAGACGAGGATTCATACGTTTCCCAAAGGTATTAGTGTGTAAGTGAATGTAATGAATTCGAACTCGGCTACATGAAAAACATGTAAAAACACTAGACAGTGTAGCGTCTTTACATATTTTTGATGGAATATCCTAAAATATTATATATATATATATGTGTGTGTGTGTGTGTGTGTTTTACAATTAAAGATAATAACTAATTTGTGCGATATAGAGTAAAAAAAGGCAAAATATCCTAACATTGAAACCTTACCGCCCACTTAAGAGAAGGCTAATGTATTGACCGAAAGCACTTGGGGAAAAGTGTGTTTACACGTTAGTAGCCCATAGAGAAAAAATATGTTTAAGGACGCTCGAAAAACTGAATATGAAGACGTAAAATTTTCCTTGTCCGTCATATTAAAAGAAAATTCATGAAGACTTGCTGTGAAAATATTATGTAAATTGTCTATACACACACACACACACACATATATATATATATATATATATATATATATATATATATATATATATATATATATAAATATATATACTTTATTTTATGGTATTACATAGAAAAACATGTCAAAATTGCAGTCACGTTTCGATGCGTATGAACGCATGTCATCAGCTGATGGTAAATTCTGGCGAGTGAACGATTTATTGTTCTAGTTTGTATTGAGCCCTCTTTAAAATTAAATGTTAAGAACATTGGAATTGTATTCTATTCGTTCTCATCTTACATATATATATATATATATATATATATATATGTGTGTGTGAAAAGTGTATATAAATATAAATAAATATATATATGGATAATTATTTATATATTATATGCGCGGTACTTATTAGAAAGCGCTCAATATCAGAGATAGAGCTAACTCACATCTACCCAACCAAATATATATATATATATATATATATATATTAATTAATTAATCCACCAAGTAAGGCAAAATTGCAATTAAGACGCAAGAGGCTACTGGGAGTGAAAGAGAATGAGAAAGCGGAAACCCTATCTTAAACAGAGAACAAGTGATAAACCATGTTCTAAAGAACTGTGAGGAACGTGAGAAAATTTTATCGAGAAAAAAATAAAATGTTTATTTATTATAAATTATCAAAGTTTTGGCGGAGACATTTGAAGTATAGAGTTATAGAAGTCTTTAGAAGGAAACTTCATCCAATTCTAAATTAAATACGCACATGCACACACACACACATACAAACACACACACATACAAACACATACACATATGTATTTATATATATATATATATATATATATATATATATATATATATATATATATATATATATATTTTTAAATACATGGTAATTTTGATTTCAATTTTTTAAAACACGTAAATTTCAGAAACACGTTATTCCCAAAAAAAAATTTCGCTTGAAGATGGAACAGAGCTTATTTTAACTCAATTTAATTTCAATAATTATATTGAAGTTTTCGGCTCTTGTTTTGAAACATGGGACTTCTTATGTCGCGATTTGGAATCATATTTTAAATAAATAATTATATATATATATATATATATATATATATATATATATATATATATATATATATATATATATATATATATATATATTTCACTTTTATAAAGTATGATTTATAAATTTTAAAGTATTATCAACACTCCTACATATACACATATATACACAGAGAGAGAAACTAGAGATAGAATGAGAAAGAGAAATACTGTATAACTGCCTGGATAAATGGCATAACCTATGCGGATATATGGTATATCTCTCTTATTCTCTTACTCACTCACTATATATATGTGCGTGTGTCTAAATATATTCCAACACGCTACATAAGAGCCGAAAACTTAAATATAATTATTTGAATTAAATTGAATTAAAGTATGCTCTGTTCCATCTTCCAGCGAATTTTTTTGGGGGAATCAAAATATATATATATATATATACATACATAGATATATAGATAGATAGATAGATAGATAGATAGATAGATAGATAATATACACACTAAAATAGAACCGGTGTAGAATAATGATTTTTGACGCTGATGTATATATTGTAAAGATTAAGATAAAAATTCACACAATTAATTGGATAGATATTCATTTACGAATATGTCGCTGTATATATATGTTTAAGTATATATGTCTGTGTGCTTGTTTCCATGTGTGTATGTGTATTGCTTGAGCATATATATATATATATATATATATATATATATATATATATATATATATATATATATATATATTATGTATGTACGTATTTATTTGGACAAACGTCAATACACACGTATATGCTATATAGATAGTTTGTCGTTACGTATGTTAAAATAATTGAAATCAATACACGGTGTATTTCTTTTTAAACATTTAAAGTTTTTAGAAGGCATTTAATTAGATGAAAGAATCGTTGATTTCTTAATATTAATTGATTTTATTCTTAAAGATAAAGTGTGCTTTAAGTGAATCATTAATCGATAAAAACAAATTGCTAGAAATATATGATATAAATTGAAAAAAGAAAAAATCACGATATAAAATCCGTTGTTTCTTCAGACAGAGCAGTATTTTTTTTTTCTGTTTAACTTCTATATTTTTTTAAAAGTTTTGCTATATCTGGTTTACTTACCAGACGAAAATTACAAAGGAAATAAATAAAAATTCAAACGCGCACACACACACACATATATATATATATATATATATATATATATAATATATATATATATATATATATAACGCACGCAAATATGCATGGAACATGAATAAATAAGTCTAGTGTATATTTGCAAGTATTGCGTACTCATACACACACACACACACACACAGACATATATATATATATATATATATATATATATATATATATATTAACGTATATATTAACTATTTATAGAGACATAGAAATATATATATATATATATATATATATATATATAATACACATATAAATGTATATCATTAGTAGATATGTGACATACTACCATATATATATATATATATATATATATATATATATATATATATATATATAGAAATATAGTTTTAAAGTGTGCTATATTTATGGGATAAAGTGCTCAATATCAGAGATAGAGCGTATGTAAATATAAAAGTGAACATTGAATTCAACACCCAGAGGCGACAGGCTGTTTCATGCTAGACTCAATATATATATTATTTACTTTGTTCGGACTGTTGGCCTCATCTTTATTGTCATGTTCACGACGTTTCGGCCGTTGTGGGCTTCTTCAGGTGATTTGGAATTTTGAACTGAACACTTTCATTTGTCCACCGGGGTAGATTGTTCCATTTCACTCAACTCTCCAAGTTTTTGTCCACCACTGCAGTCGGCAGTTATTGACTCTTTGGGACAAGTCCCCTGATCCGATTAAGGTTTTTACCCCTTTTCCCATAGATATTAGACAATGAAGATGAGGACAACAGTTCGAACAATGGAAGTAATGTAAATATTTACAATACCTCATCTCAGAAATATAGACAGATTTGTGTGTGTGTGTGTGTGTGTGTGTGTGTGTGTTTATGTGTGTAGGAGGGGGAATAGGAATGAAAGATAGAGAAATAGCAGCGTTATTTACTTTACATTTACAATGAGGAAATATACAGGGTGTTTCAAAAAATTTGATATCATTTCGCAATCTAATAACTTTGTTAGATCTCCTTCAAATGACTTCAAATTTTAATAGCATCTTTATGTTTAATGTTTGTTTTATGTTTTTATGTTTTTATGTTTTTTGTTTTTTTATTTGTATTTTTATGTTCTTTGATCTTTAATCTTTTTCTTTACAGGTATAAAATGCTATTTATTAGAAGAGAAAAAGGCGTTTTGTGTGTTGGAGTTTGCTAGAACACAGTCAAACAAGACTGTGCAGCGTGCATTTATGAGAGAGTTCTCTAGAAAGTCACCAACAGGAATGCAGATTTGGAGATGGCATAAAAAGTTCAAAGAGGAAGGCTGTCTGTGCAGAGCAAAAGGATCCGGACGACCACAAACTTCACATTTGTGAAATCGTTCACATAATCCACATGCTTTTGAATTTCTCATTCAGATTTGGAAGAATAAATCTTATGATCTTCAACATTAATACTTTTTAATTTCATTTGCCTTAATCATCTACTTTCTGTGATATTTACATCTCAAAGGATATCAAATTTTTTGAAACACCCTGTACTTTGTTGTTATTCTAACAATGTTTCGATCGCTGACCGTCCTGTCTTCTTCAGATGTCTATAAGGTAATTTAGAAGTGAATCCGTTACGAGTATTAGGCCGTCCATATCTATTGATATTACATGTTTTATTTCTTTTGTTTTCGTATTTGTTTGCACGTTTGTTTCGTTCGGTTATTGCTCGTCCTGAGTCGGTACTACCCAGCCCACGTATTGAACCTACAATTAACACGCCACCAGTTCCAAGCTATTGTCACGTGACGAGTGTCCTGTTTTTCTCCAAATTCAACGTTGTTTTCTTATGTCCTAAAACGCCAACGTGTGTTTCGTCTAATTTTATAATTACTTCCTCGTCATCATTCGACTGATCCGAAAATATCTAATCAAATTTATATTAGGTTGGTGCAAAAACAATGACGTAATAATGTCGTTTTTTGACGTTAAAAAATACGTCAAAAAACGACATTATTACGTCATTATTTTTGCACCAACCTAATAACAAGACTAATGTGTTTTCGCCATTAATGCCTTTCTTTTTCTTCTGTAATCCGACCCCGAAGTTCAATGTTCTTCGAATTCTATAGATGTGTTCCGATATTTTTCTGCTATGTCTAGTGTCTTTTATTCGGTCACTCCTAATGTAGAATTCCTCTTGCAAGCTTTAGAAGGCTATTAATTTCTTTCTTTTTTTATGAGCACTAGACAAAGTGAATGAAAGAGTGTAAATAAAACTGTTCTTTTTTTTCTGATAGTTTTCGCCCGATTAATATGGCATAAGCAATTTCTTTTTCACGCTCTCAGAGTGCTATTTGCTTTTCATTATGGTTAAAAAAACATTTAATTTGCAAAATAAACTTATAGAGATCTCCAAAACCAATGTTATCTCCTTGTATACAGTAACATTAATTTTTGCACTGGAGATCAAATAGATACAGAAATGTTATTATGGCTAATTAGAGAGAGAGAATATTAAATAATATTAATTCAGTCTAAATTTATGAGCAGAAATCCTTATTTACATTATGCATAGTTGGATTAATGTTCTTATATCTATTGTTGTTATCACAAGGTTTCATTATACCTTCCTGCCTTTCTCTTGATCCTGTTAACCTAGAATGAATTTCAAATGAAATAATATATTAAATCTATGGGCATCGATCCATCCCGTTCCGCTGTCCAGATATATATGGACACTTACGCATATTTGTAGTTTCGATCCGTGTTCCTGATAGCATAGACAGAAACCCGGTGAAAAGAAGGCTCGAAATAACTGATCCTTATTCAAAGACAACAACACTGATATTTTCTCATTCGTTATTTTTTTCTCTTTTGTTTTCTTGGAAGTGGGTCAGGCTGAAAATTTTTCAGCACCCTACATATATATATATATATATATATATATATATATATATGTATATGTTTATATATATAATTCTATATTTTACTGTTCTACTTCACTTTCGGGAGAAAAAAAAGATGAATATTCACATCGATTTTTTAAAAGATCTGAATACTTTTAAAAAGCGAATCGTTTTTTGGCCTCGATATCTAAATGTATTGAATCAACTCTTTAAATGCAATAAATACTGACACATACACAAATTACAAATGGCGCTGAGATTTCGTTCCTTTCTTTACTTTTCTTTCCCAAACCTTATAGCGTGTCCGACATTTAGAAAATTCTGTACAACAATCTAACAAGCATCAAATTTACATTTCCTTTTAAGTATTCAAATATAATATTTAAAAAAGTATATAAAATTGGATACGATAATAAAGCGTGTATACAATACGAACAAAAATACCTTTTTACATATGTTGTGTATCCTTATAAGAACATACAATCATTTGCTAAATATTAAATTTCAGTAAGAGAAAAATGTCTAAAGGGGAAAATATTAGTCTATATCGCGTTTTGCAGTGAAACTTAAAAAATGTAAGCCATTAAACATGAAATGCAACAATTTCGTTTTCTATTTATTTCAAGTTACGGTGATTTTTTAGTCTTAAATTTAATGTAAGAAATTCCTACAAGAAGCCTTTGTGTGCCAGCCTCATAGAGAAAAGGAAGGACGAACAAAATGGTTTATTACGTATTCAAAACGATTTACGGTAATGTAAAGCA
>CAHIKZ030000006.1:1325000-1370000 GCA_903632075.3 Acanthosepion pharaonis | reverse complement strand
TTCTGCTTCTTCTTTCTTCATCTTCTTCTTCTTCTGCTTCTTCATTTCTTCTTCTTCTTTTTTCTTCTTCTTCTGCTTCTTCTTTCCTTCTTCTTCTTCTTCTTCTTCTTCTTCTTTTTATTCTTCTTCTTCTTCTGCTTCTTCTTCTTCTTCTTTCCTTCTTCTTCTTCTTCTTTTTTATGTCTTCTTCTTCTTCTTCTTCTTTCTTCTTCTTCTTCTTCTTCTTCTTCTTCTTCTTCTTCTTCTTCTTCTTCTTCTTCTTCTTCTTCTTCATTCTTCTTCTTCTTTTCTTCTTCTTTCTTCTTTCGCTTCTTCTTCTTCTTCTTCTTTCTTCTTCTTCTTCTTCTTCTTCTTTCTTCTTCTTCTTCTTCTTCTTCTTCTTCTTCTTCTTCTGCTTCTTCTTCTTCTTCTTCTTCTGCTTCTTCTTTCTTCATCTTCTTCTTCTTCTTTCTTCTTTCTTCTTCTTCTTTCTTCTTCTTCTTCTTCTGCTTCTTCATCTTCTTCTTCTTCTTCTTCTTTCTTCATCTTCTTCTTCTTCTTCTTCTGCTTCTTCTTTCTTCTTCTTCTGCTTCTTCTTCTTCTTCTTCTTCTTCTTCTTCTTCTTTCTTCTTTCCTTCTTCTTCTTCTTCTTTCCTTCTTCATCTTCTTCTTCTTCTTCTTCTTCTGCTTCTTCTTTTCCTTCTTCTTCTTCTTCTTTCTTCTTCTTCTTCTTCTTCTTCTTCTTCTTTCATCTTCTTCTTCTTCTTCTTCTTCTTCTTCTTCTTCTTTCCTTCTTCTTCTTCTTCTTCTTTCCTTCTTCTTCTTCTTCTTCTTCTTTCTTCTTCTTCTTCTTCTTCTTCTTCTTCTTCATCTTCTTCTTCTTCTTCTTCTTTCCTTCATCTTCTTCTTCTTCTTCTTCTTCTAGCTTCTTCTTTTTCTTCATCTTCTTCTTCTTCTTCTTTCCTTCTTCTCCTTCTTCATCTTCTTCTTCTTCTTCTTCTTCTTCTTCTTCTCTTCTTCTTCTTCTTCTTCTTCTTCTTCTTCTTCTTCTTCTTCTTCTTCTTCTTCTTCTTCTTCTTTTCTTCTTCTTCTTCTTCTTCTTCTTCTTCTTCTTCTTCTTCTTCTTCTTCTTTTCTTCTTCTTCTTTCTTCTTCTTCTTCTTCTTCTTCTTCTTCTTCTTCTTCTTCTTTCTTCTTCTTCTTCTTCTTCATCTTCTTCTTCTTCTTCTTCTGCTTCTTCTCTTCTTCTTCTTCTGATTCTTCTTTCTTCTTCTTCTTCGTTCTTCTTCTTCTTTCTTCTTCTTCATCTTCTTCTTCTTCTTCTTCTTCTTCTTCTTCTTCTTCTTCTTCTTCTGATTCTTCTTCTTTTTCTCTTCTTCTTCTTCTTCTTCTTCTTCTTCTTCTTTTTCTTCTTCTTCTTCTTCTTTCCTTCTTCTTCTTCTTCATCTTCTTCTTCTTCTGCTTCTTCTTCTGCTTCTTCTTTCTTCTTCTTCTTCTTCTTCTTCCTTCTTCTTCTTCTTCTTTCTTCTTCTTCTTCTTCTTCTTCTTCTTCTTCTTCTTCGTCTTCATTCTTCTTCTTCTTCTTCTTCTTCTTCTTCATCTTCTTCTTCTTCTTCATCTTCTTCTTCTGCTTCTTCTTCTTCTTCTTCTTCTTCTTCTTCTTCTTTTTCTTCTTCTTCTTCTTCTTCTTTCTTCTTCTTCTTCTAGCTTCTTCTTCTTCTTCTTCTTCTTCTTCTTCTTCTTCTTCTTCTTCTGCTTCTTCTTTCGCTTCTTCTTCTTCTTCTTCATCTTCTTCTTCTTCTGCTTCTTCTTTCGCTTCTTCTTCTGCTTCTTCTTTCGCTTCTTCTTCTTCTTCTTCTTCTTCTTCTTCTTCTGCTTCTTCTTCTTCTTCTTCTTCTTCTTCTTCTTCTTCTTCTTCTTCTTCTTCTTCTTCTTCTTCTTCTTCTTCTTCTTCTTCTTCTTCTGCTTCTTCTTCTTCTTCTTCTTCTTCTTCTTCTTCTTCTTCTTCAGCTTCTTCTTCTTTTCTTCTTCTTCTTCTTCTTCTTCTTCTTTTTTATTCTTCTTCTTCTTCTTCTAGTTCTTCTTCTTCTTCTTCTTCTGCTTCTTCTTTCCTTCTTCTTCTGCTTCTTCTTCTTCTTCTTCTTCTTCTTCTTCTTCTTCTTCTTCTTCTTCTTCTTCTTCTTCTTCTTTTCTTCTTCTTCTTCTTCTTCTTCTTCTTCTTCTTCTTTCTTCTTCTTCTTCTTCTTCTTCTTCTTCTTCATCTTCTTCTTCTTCTTCTTCTTTCTTCTTCTTCTTCTTCTTCTTTCTTCTTCTTCTTCTTCTTCTATCTTCCTGTTCTTCTTCTTCTTCTTCGTCTTCTTCTTCTTCTTCTTCTTCTTCTTCTTCTTCTTCTTCTTCTTCTTCTTCTTCTTCTTCTTCTTCTTCTTCTTTCTTCTTCTTCTTCTTCTTCTTCTTTTTTCTTCTTCATCTTCTTCTTCTTCTTCTTCTTCTTTCTTCTTCTTTCTTCTTCTTCTTCTTCTTTTCTTCTTCTTCTTCTTCTTCTTCTTCTTCTTCTTCTTCTTCTTCTTCTTCTCTTCTTCTTCTTCTTTCTTCTTCTTCTTCTTCTTCTTCTTCTTCTTCTTCTTCTCCTTCTTCTTCTTCTTCTTCTTCTTCTTCTTCTGCTTCTTCTTCTTCTTCTTCTTCTTTCTTCTTCATCTTCTTCTTCTTCTTCTTCTTCTTCTTCTTCTTCTTCTTTGTTCTTCTTCTTCTTCTTCTTCTTCATCTTCTTCTTCATCTTCTTCTTTTTTCATCTTCTTCTTCTTCTTCTTCTTCTTCTTCTTCTTCTTCTTCTTTCTTCTTCTTCTTCTTCTTCTTCTTCTTCTTCTTCTTCTTCTGAATTCTTCTTTCCTTCTTCTTCTTTCTTCTTCTTCTTCTTCTTCTTCTTTTCTTCTTCTTCTTATTCTTCTTTCCTTCTTTTCTTCTTCTTTCTCTTCTTCTTCTTCTTCTTTCTTCTTCTGTTCTTCTTTTTTCTTTTTATTCTTCTTCTGTTTTTTCTGCTTCTTCTTCTGTTTCTTTTTGTTCTGTTTCTTCTTATTTTCTTCTTTTTCATCTTGAAGTTAAGAAAAAAACAGAATAATGTTTTTTCTTCTGTTTCCTCTTAATATTATTTTTTTCTTCTTCTTCTGTTTCTTCTTCTTTTCTTCTTCTTTCATCTTCTACTTCTTACTTTTCTTCTTCTTTTTCTTCTTGTCTGTTTCTTCTTTTTGTCTTTTTTGTTTCCATTTTCTTTAAACCTTACTCAGTGCTTATATGTTCAATCCATAGTATCCTCAGCATCCTTCTGTAGAATCTCATTTCTGTTGCCTCATATGAATACTCCCTATTTTTTTAATATAAAATTTTGCGAAATCAATATCATAGAATCCCTCAAGGTAGAGACTCACAGTCAAATTGGCGATGATCAATGTGGTGTTGGATATGATTGAAAGAGATGATGATATGAAACGAAAATTATGAGACTGATGAGAAAAAATGGCGATTGAATTTTTACTTAGATAGATCAAGACTGAAGTGTTCATGGGAGCATCCACGCAGGAGCCTGTTCCACAAGGTGACAGGTCTTGGGAAATCTGAGTAGCTCTTTCTTCTTACATTTGGGATGAGGAGGAAATGGAGGTGATTCGAATCTATGGATGTGACTTGGCATCTCATAGCTGTAAAGGTCTGAACAGGTGAAACTAAAGAATCGAGCTCATCTGAACATATGCCATGGAAATAGCTATAATGTAAAGATAGACTTTTGACGTTGCATCTGTGTGAAAGAGGTTGCGGTGTGGAGAATATGACGTCCCCCGCAAGAGCCTCTAAGCGATTTTGAACTCTTACAAAGCTGGAAGTTGAAGATTGGAATGCTCCAGTTGAGATGACGAAAGGGAATAACGTAGACATAATGTCTAAACGTCTTATCTAAAAACCTGGAAAAAAGAAACACAATTAGTTTAGTGATTTTTTAGATAGTAAACATTTTGTAGGGCTGGATAATCATACTGTTACACGATTTGGACAATTCTGCTGTTACAGGTGGAAAGATGGACCGATTTCGTGGCCAGTTTTTTGCTGCTGGCAATGTCAAGGAGTCGGTTTGAAGAAATTACCCAGTGCATTTGCCTCAATACTCGGCAAGAGAAGAAGGAATAGTGATAAGTTTGCTCCATTCCGTACTTTATGGGATTTTTTTTTCATTTCACAATGAAAAACGAACTATAATCCCACAGAGCTTTTGTTCATCGATGAACAGACCATTCCTTTCAGAGGGAGATGCCCATTGAAGCAATATCTACCTTCAAAGACAAATAAATATAGCATAAAGGTTTTTTTTTTCTTCTGGTGGTTTGTAGCACTGGATATATCTGTGATGGAACACCATATACATGTAAAGGAGCTGATTGAAAAACCATAGCTGGACTGGCATCCAAAGTTGTTAAGCTATTAGTTGAGGCCATTTTATGGAACATATATCACCGCTGAACCGATTTTGGCTTCGTTGAAGAACTTTATCGGAAGAGGTTGTCCTATGTTGGAACAGTTAGAAAAAACAAACGAGACATTCCAGAAGGCTTTACCAATGCTAAAAGCCTTCCCGTTGGCAGTTCCCACTTCGTATCTAATCAAAATGTGACAGTGGCTTCATTCATTCCAAAGAAAAATAAATTTTCACGCTTCTTTCAATAATGAATAATGTTGCTAAGGTTGACAATGCGACTAGGAAACCTGGTATAATACTGTTCTACAATAGTAGCAAAGGAGGAGTCGAGACAGTCGATCAGCTTGCACACTGTTATAGAGTAGTTTTAAAAGTGGAGGCTTGTATTTCACTCAGTCGGTCCTAAATTAGGTTCGACGTACAAACGTTAGGAACTTGAAATATAGTTGACGCAGCAATCTAGTTGTGGGGCTCTTACTTTAATGTCCGACATCGACTGACTCACACAACTCACTGAGCTTTACTGGCGACTGCTACTACTACTACTTATTATCTGTGGGAGAGTCTATTTACAATAGAAATAGGTAAGTGCCGGTATAACATACACTCTTATTCAGTGCAGCGCCAAACAAAGCGTTAGTCTCTTGCTTACTTCATGAATGTTTTCAACCTTTATGCCATCAACGCTTGTATTGCATTTACGCTTTGCCAAAATTGGAAAAAAGGTGTATCATTTGTATGGAGGCTGTTTCTTCAAGAGCTTGCCCTTGACTTAATGCGCCTGCACTTACTTTCAAAATGCATAAAATGTAGATGAAGTTCAGAACAAAATGGGGCCATATGGAATTTAAATTTTCAATCCAACAAGAAAGGATGTTGAAATAAAAACAAAGAAATCTGCCCGAATGCCCTGTTAAAGATCCCCATTGAGTCATGGTGATAGAAAATCCTTGCGTACTTGCCAGAAATGTAACAAGAGCGTCTGCGCTTTGCATTCAAAAAGAGACATTTGTCTGCAGCGAACCAAAATACTGTGAACATTATGAAACATTATGTTTTCTCCAAGTATTATTTCATTTCTGATATCTGGTGTTTGTGTTCGATGTCATCATTCTCTCTCACAGACGCGCCGTCGCCTCTCTCTGTCTTTTTTACAAATACTTTCATGGTAATTGCTCCGAGGAGCTGCATTCGCTGGTTCCCAGACTTCATGAATTCAAGCATCCTACGAGGCCGGCATCCCGATCTCACCCTTTCACTGTCGAAACTGTTAAATGTAGCCGTCTCTTTTACTCCAATAGCTTCATATCTCGCACCTCTCGCCTGTGGAACTCCCTTCCCTATTACTGTTTCCCTGATAGCTATAATCTCCAGCTATTCAAATGTAATGTCAATCGACATCTTCAATTGCCTTGATCTATCCACTATCCTTCCCCTCATCCTTTCCTCTATCACTCCTATCTGATCTTGCTCCAAATCTTCTGTAACCCCTTGCGTCCTAGTGGCTTCCCGCCTTGCTTGAGGTGAAACGCTTAAAAAAACATTATGTTTAGGTTTGAAAGAAACCGTTTCATACATGCTAAATATCTTCAATTTTAAATCAGTCAGAATCTTTTTAGCTTTACAGATGCCATACAGTTCTGTTTGGTCGAGAGTGCACTGTCCCCTCGAATGTGACAATCACACGTCTATCTCGACCCGGGATATCCGGTGGTAAAGTTAAAACGACTTACCCAAAAAGGTATTGCAATACACAAGTACCTTCTTCTACATAATTGCCAATAGTAAATAATAAATTTCGTATCGGGTCTCTACAGACCAATTTTCGGCACGTTGAGCATCTTAGCGTTAAGCTCTAATAAAAACCAGAGCATTGTCTCCCTTTTTTTTACTCAAATAAAAACTGAACTTTTCCTACGATTTTTAATCAAGTGTAAGCCATAACGATATCATGTTTTTTGACTCGGGCTAACTCTGGCTTATATCTAGCTTTAGGCGTGATAGCTGTTCTATAAGATTTTTATTCGACATTAAATACCACAAGAAGTGTCTATGTGTTGCTACAAGGGTCGTTCAAAAAGTTCTAAGCCTCACCAAGAAAGAAGAGCCACAGCTGAACATTTTTTGTTGCGGCAATACACTATCACTTCTTATAAAATTAGAAGAAGTAATTCAAATTTCTCTTTTAATTTCTGTGCAGGCGAAGCCCATACAAAGATGAGGTGTGTGACAAATCTAAAAGTGGACAAAACAGAGTCCCAAGCAGTCATAATGTACCGGCAAAAGATAGGTATAACACCCAAGGAAATCAATGAGGACATGATACAGACACTTGCTGATGACATCCTTTCCTATGCAACTGTGAAACAAACAAGTTGCGGCATTCAAGCCGGGCAAGGTCAGCACGGAAGATGACCCTCATCCACTGAAGAACAAGTTGGTGCCATTCAGCGTATGATTTTGGATGACAGACGTCTTACTGTCCAACTAATATCTAAATCGTGATATTATTTCTGGTTCGTTCCATATTGTTTTCACTGAAATCTTAAGGATGTGCAAGCAGTCTGCAAGATAGATCCCAAGAATGGTGAAACTAGAGTAGAATCTGAAAAGGGTTAACATTTACAGGACAATTCTGACTCGGTTCCAGAATGATCCTGAGAATTTTCACTGCAGATTAGTAACTCAAGAGGAGACATGTGTTCACCACTTCAAACCTGAATTAAAGATTCAATGCAAGCAATGGAAATATCCTGGCTCTTCACCTCCGAAGAAGTTTATGCAGGCAATCTGCTGGCTTCTGATTTCTGGAATTCTGTATGCGTAATCATACCTACCTGGAAAAAGGTAAAACTATTAATGGATAATACTATTCATTTTAACTATTAATGGATAATATTATTCATTTTTAATATATATATATATATATATATATATATATATATATATATATATATATATATATATATATATATGCGAATATATAGATCTAGGATAACGCTCCCATACGCACTGCTCATGTGTCAGTAACTGAATCAGCCAACTGTGTATTGAATCGCTACCCCACCCCCTTTGCTAATCAGACTCATCTGACTTCCTTCTGTTTTCGAAACTGAAATCCACTTTTGCGGTCGCCATTTTGGAAACAATAATGAAATCATATATGCTGTAGAGGAGGTTTTGGAGAACTAAGACGCCACTATATTCCCTGACGGGATTACAATGCTTAGGCATCGTTGGATCAATTGCATTGATGTCACGAGGGACTATAATGAAAAATAGTTAAAATCTGTTTTGTTTTTCTAACTTATTCTGGACGAGGATTATAACGTTTTGAATGACTCTCGTAAAATGACTAAACTAATCAACCTAATATCTGTGGCTTGTTTAACCGGAACAACACCTTACCAATTAGACTTCTCTATGTCAGTACCTAGGCGATCATGTCTCTACACAATTTCCTGTCTTTTGTGACGGTTATTAAATTTTATCATTTTGCTATCTCTCCTAGTCTATGTTCTGCTACACGAGCTTGTTAAGGTAGGTCAAACGTTGGTTTCCTGTGCCCCGTTTGTCTTCAATACGCCCTGTGAGTGCTAAATTTTCTAAGCCCTCTTTAGTTATTACTAGCGGCATGGCCCGGCGTTGCCCGTGCTTGATTCAAAAATCGTACGACTCGTACAACAATCGCTATCACTTGACTTAAAATATTTTTGCCTTTCCTTGCCTTTAAAAGAGTGCCCTTTGCCGTGCTGATGTTGCTACATGCTTTACTTCTTGCCTATCTCACACTGCAATTTTTTTGTAAGCTCTATACTAAACATTAAATCTGTTACAAAAAAAAGAACTAAACAAAATAAACAGAAAAAGATCAGCTTTAAAAAAGGACTCGTAACTGGAAAAACCAAATTAAAAAAGAATGTTAACAACAAATACTTTTTCACACCCAACCCAGTTCTGCGGAATCAAAATCAACGTTGAGTTTAAGCAAGCGAATGAGCCAATTGGAGTAAAGTGCCATGCAGATTTAAATTTTTCCCACTTGTGACAAATGCAGCTATAGATTTTTTTTGCATGCTAGTTAACATTCAGGTCAGTCAGCTGTTGGCTCACACGCTGGCCAATAGAATCTTCCTGCCTATTCGTGGCAGCCAGCTATAGGGTCTCACTCTGGCCAGTAGAAAATGACCGCAGACTACATGAAAACTGCCGTAGAAGCATGAAAAAAATCGATTATTTCCAGTATCGATGGGAGTTGGGAAATGCAAAATCGGTCTTGGCCTACCTGCTAACTTGGAGCATGTGCATATAAATTTTGGTGCAAATCCGTCGAAAATTGCGGCCGTGCATTCGTTACACACACACACACACACACACACGCACACACACATCCTGCCTTTTATAGATAGAGATTTATACACCTTGAATTAGTGATAAAAGGGACTTCAGAAAAAAATTGACGTTTCTACGACACATAAGTGCCTTAGAAACTTCAATTCTTTCTGAAGGTTCTTAGTTTTATCACTAATTCAACGGGTATAAATATTATTAAAAAGAGTGAGGGTTATTTTTAATCAAAGAAAACAATCATCTCAATTATCCAGAAAGCAATGAAATTTAATAATAAAAACAAAAAAATCAAATCAGAACCCACCTCCCAAAAGTACGCTTCTTTGTGGTGGTGGTGGGGGGGGGTCGACTCTTTCTTTCTCCTCCCCCTTTTTTTTACATCTCCTTCTTAAAGTTTTCCTTGATTCTTTCTTCAACCCTTTTTATTTATTCATTATACGCGTTTAATTCTCCCTAAACGCCAATGCTACGCCGCGGGCTGAAAACAATGCGTAAGGTAAAATACAGTTCAACCATTTTGAGTATAAGACATGGTGGGAGAAATAAACGACCCCAGGCGATACATGAGCTCCTTGGCTGCGGAAAGGTTCGCTAAATTAGCGTTTGTCGTTATCATTGAAAGCTCCTTGTAATTCTGATTTGTCGAAATTAGATTACCTTCAAAGTTTATTGGTTATGTCGCACGTCACTTTCAATGACATTATGATGTGTCACGGTTTGAAACGCTGAACCGAACACTTGTATCCTTTCATCTTTTCTTTGTTTTTTTTTTTTTTTTTCTAATTCTTCTTCGCTCTCTGTTTTCCATGTATTTCTTTTTCTTTTTCTCGCCCTCCATTCTTTTCGCGCTGTCTCCTTTTATTTTTAATTTCGGTCTATCTGTGTCGCCTTTATCTCGTCCACGCATTTTAAGTCGACTTTTTTATCGGCCTACTTCGTTTTAGTTCCCTTTTCTTCTTTTTACTCTTTCAGATTTTCATTTTTTTGTATTTTTTTTTTTTTTTTTTTTTTTTTTGTCTTTCTCATCACTTCTTTCCTCTTCTTCGGCTAAGGTTGACATGTTTTGAAATCAACCAACCGCTTTTCCTCCTCATTTAGAACTTCCTTATTTCTAAATCCATATTAATTTATTCCCTTCTCGTTTTCTTATTTTCTATCGAATTTCTCTCTCCTTCACTCTCTCTCTCTCTCTCTCTCTCTCTCTCTCTCTCTCTGTGTGTGTGTGTGTTTAGTTATTGAGAAACTTTCAGAGTTGATTAACATGAGGTGTAATTATCCTGCTGTAAAAACGTATAGACTTCCTGTTGCAGGGAAAGAAACGGAACAGTTTGTACAATGTTCTGGGCGTAGATAGAACTGTACAGCTTTTATTATACACACATAGTCCTGTACAGCTTTTATTATGCAGTGAATATCGTAACTTGTAGCACCCAATACCCTGATGCCTAGACACGGGTCTCTGTGCTTTGGGAGAACATACTCTAGAAGATGTTGCTCTTCAGACCTACATCTCACTTGCGAATGAACATCACTTACATAAAAACAGAACCTGCCACCATAATTGAACTCTACAGGCGATCCCATGACGCAAGAAGATACGAACATGACGTTGTTATAGAGTAAATTAAAGTCTGTCTACAGACCCGCCTACCCAATATCCTGATGCAAGTAAACAATTCTTTTTGATCGGTGCTGATATCCCGGGAAACTCATTTGTTCTGATCTGTTCTGTGGATGGCGTGCGTTCTGTCACTGCGGTCTTTAAACTACGTTCAGTTTGGTAAGCCGTTCAGACCCTGGTCTTTCAACACACAATCATATCCCAGTAAGCATCATCGACTAAAACTCAGACACACACGTTGCATGGGTTTGAATGCTACTACGTCAAAAATGTGCGCGTATTTATGAAAAAAAAATAGCTTCCACCAGCAAGCATGCTGTCAAAGCTAGGTTGTCTTTCATCATGTTCCGATTTTATATCTAGTTCTCGTTTCCTTATATAAATACATACCGCTCTAAGTTGAAATGATAACCCCTCTTCATGTTATGACCTCCTGATCTAGTTTTCCTCTCAACTGTTCACTCTTTTTTAAAATTATTCACCGTTCTCTTGATGGTTCTTGAATGGACTTTTAAGTTGGAAGCCAGAGTATGAATGTAGGTAACATTAATGAAGGCCCGAATGATCTCTTTCCTCTCAGTATTGCTCAATTGGGAAGACAGTGGGTCTGACACAAAAACTTTTAGCCTGATCTATTTTTAGCTGAATAAATCAAAGGGTTTTTCAGTGATTCTTTCGAAAAATGGTGTAAAGAGGACATTACTCCAATACACAATTTATTGCATAAACCAGAGGCATGTCCCCCAAAATGAATTCGATCGTATTTTCCTAACCATAAGCGACATATAAAACCAGTTACGACCCTTGATTTTTTTTTTATTTGTTCAAGTCATAAGCGTCAACACGTGGAATATAAACATTTACGAAATTTTTGAACAGCTAACAAGTTCACATTTTGTATATATATATATATATATATATATATATATATATATATATATATATATATATATATATATATATATATATATACATATATATATATATATATATATATATATATATATCAATCAAGTAACAGAATCGTGTAACAGCAAATTTGTCCAATTTTAGGTTATGTTCTGAACCGTTGTATCTTAGAAATGATTAGAGATATCTTACTAGAATTCTCCGCGGTGTTTAGAACACTATCGAGCTTTGGAAAAGGAATGTATTATTACTCTCTAAGCTTAATAGAAGTATTGTGATGAAATCGATCATAAACAAAAATTACCTATATTATAAAACAAAAACAGAATGTTCCTAGAAACTGGAATGTAGAGAAACGCTATTTTCATATTGTTAACTGAAAATAACGTCAGTATTTGTCACGTGTGGAGAATATTGTCATTATATTTGTGTTGATGTATTCAACCATTTTCTCTTGATTTTATGAATCTGCTGTGTATATTTGTTTGTAAGAGCAGTAATTTTGTTAAGAAAGGTGAAATGGTGAAAAAACCTGGGCGTAGATTAATATTTCGATAATTTTCTATAGCGGCACTCTCTAGAATTTTCCTTCTTGTTTTTATTAGTTACCTTGTTCAATTAAATTCATTTCGTATTTTACTTTGATAAAGTCCACATTGGACGAAACACGTCAGCAATTACTAGTTTTCATATTCACATTTTTATCTATAAATATTGTCTTCTCTGCTGGTTAAATCGGAGAACTTTTCATATATATATATATATATATATATATAGGCGTGTGTGTGTGTGTGTGTGTGTGTGTGTGTGTGTGTATGTTTACGTATTACAAAGCACAACACTGAACCATGCTCTAACATTCTTGCAACCATCACAAGAGGGTTTCTTGTCCTGGATGTAGATGTCTAGTAGTGAAAGCAAAAACACAAATAGGACACAAAGGGAAGACGATGTTCTTGAACCAGCTTACGGTTTAAACGACGAGAGTCCATTATGCCTACATTATATATACCCCCCACTCCCGGTTTTAAACAACGTGTATTACGTCTACCAGCCCGGGTACTCAGGAAAACACTATAAGGAAAAAGTGCATTCGTGCACGCCAGCCGGTAGAATATATTGCACACTCTAAAAGATTCAGATGAATTATCGACTAAAAGTAAGCTTTGAAGTAATACATGTTAATTTTTCATAAGTGTAACTAAAATGTAGCAGAAACGGTAAGCTAAGCTGTTGAAAGGTCGAAAAATCTGCTGTACAAATAAAAAGTGCTTAGTGTATTTTTTTAAATATAAAGTTGTGTACCAATGTAGTAAGTGTTAACTTATTATTATTATTGCATGCAAACAACTTTTTTTTCGTACCAACAATTATTTTATATTCATGTAAGTGCATATAGAGAAAGAAAAAACATACTGTTACTACCTGATAAAGCAGTGAGATTTATATGTCTTTACAATGAATATATTAGGCAATGAATATATTGGATTTCTTTTCTCAAAGACAAAATTTACAGCAGGAAACCTGAAACAGTTGCTGAAATGAGAATATCAATTGAAGAAGAATGTGCTCAAATATCAGAGGAAATGATATGTGGACGTTTCTAGGTCTATTTCTTCAAGATATGAGAATTGTATTGAACAGAATGGCAGCCAGTTGATGTGGACTCATCATTATATGAACGTTCTAGCATTGCACAAAGTAGCGTTTATCTTATTAAAGTTAATTTTTTATGTTTTTTGTTTGTTTGTTTTCTTTTTTGTATATTTTCCTCTCAAATTCTTTAAATGTGTATTTTTTTCTCTTGTATTAATCTTATTTACAGTCAAAATATATAAATTGAATAAGTTATTACCATTCAAAAGAGTGTATACATTATTTTGGGAAACCATATATATATATATATATATATATATATATATATATAAAAACTTTAAAAATTAGGAGGTCAGAGAGAATACACGACCTTAGTTTCGACCGCACGGTATTATCAGGCTAATTCTGTAAACTGACCATACAACGCTTTATTAAAAAGAAAAAAACCCACAAAGAACGCTACATTATTATTTTTCAAAAATAAATAATTAAACAAACACACGACGGTCAAACGCCTAATGTTGAGTGTAACAGAAAGGAGGTGGGTAAGGAGGAGGGTAAGGAGGAGGGTAAGGAGGAGGGTAAGGAGGAGGAAGAAGTCAAAGAAGAGGAAGGGTGAAGAGAACAAGAGAAAAGAAGAAAGCAAGTTTATCGTAAATGTATAAACAAAAGAAGTAGAAAAAAAGTAGCAAGTGTCACTTAAATTTAAGAAAGGGTGTCTTGTAAATATAGGGAAGGATGGGGAAAGGAAACCTATTATGAAAATGACAGTGGAGTGTTAAAATACATTTTTTTATCCGGCCTCATATTCACTTAATAAAAACTTTTTGATACGAAGGCAAGGACTTAAGATTTCAGATCTCTGGTTTAAAAGCTTTTTTGGATCTGGAAATGTCATAATCGCTAATTTCTCAAAGGTAGCAAATGCGGATATGATTGCTGTATGGTTATAGCTTCTTTTTTTTAAATTTTCCACATTACGAACGGGTCCCTGTTGTTTTTTTTTTCTTTTAGATTCCATATATGTCTAGCAAGTTTGGTGTAATATAAGATTTGCTAGCTTAAAAGAAGATCTATGATTATACCATCTACGCTTAAAAGAACCTTCAGTACAACCTATATACGTTTTATTTTGACCATTTATATCAGTTACTTCTGCTTTATAAATTATGGCTTCTGTTTTACAAGCTTCATTTAATAAGCATCTAAAATCATTTCTGCAGTTTCATATATAGTGTTATTTTGCTGCACGTTAGTTTTGAGATTTCTGATATTTTGTCTATTTATTATTGTATCTAAATTACTAATGCAACTGTAGCTTAATTTAAATGTATTTTTATTGAATATCTTATGTAATTCTGAATTTTTGGGGGGAAGTGTTTATTAAGCAACATGAAAAATAATTTACCAATTTTACATTTTACCTTTTTAAGTTAAAAATGGAGTTAAATCAAATAATATTTTTCTTTTCCTTGAATTGTTCTTCGTATGATGTTTAATTTGTTGAGATTTAAATTCTAGTTTGGTTTTATATATATATATATATATATATATATATATGTGTGTGTCTGTGTGTGTGTGTGTGTGTGTGTGTGTGTGTGTGTGTGTGTGTGTCTCCAAAATATATTACGAGTTACCTACCACTTTCTTTTTCCTTTTTCATTCTTTCTTCCCTTCTGTCTGCTTTGCACGTGCCTATTTTTGTCAGTGCTTTGCATTCCCTTCAATGACTAAATAACCCGAGATAAAAAGACTTGTTTTCTCATCGCAGTTAAAGTACTGAATGGCATTCCGAAATATACAATGGTCAACAAACTAATCAGGCTCTCTATGATGACTTTAATGTTTATGCTCATCAATGGATGTAGACATTTGTGGCCATTTGCTGGATTGGTATTATGCCGAGAAAATATCGATATAATCAGTAAATTCAATTCAGTTATCTGCCATGCACGATACACGCTTAGACGATCTTTCGATACATGACTGACGAGGCAAATCTTTTCCCGCAGAAGGCATTTCTTTCTGCGGTAGACCAATTGCTATCCAAGGCTATAGAACCCGGTCTGTCTTGCTATTTACCCATAGCTAGGGGGAGAAGAAGAGGATTCTTACCTTTCCGAAGGGTATTAGCCCGTAAGTGAATGTAATGGATTCAACTGGCATTCGAACTCGGCTCTCCGATTCCTCAGTCCGAGCCGATATACTCCACCATGAAAAAACGTTGAATAGACAATATATTGAGAACGGTATGAATGAACGAGAAGAGGAAAGAACGAGTGATTCAAAGAAAGAACAACAATCATATGGAGAAACAAAGGGAGTCTTCGGTATGGTGTAATGTTTAGCAAGCTTGTCTCACTAGATCATTTAAGACTGAATAGTGAGTTTTATCCTCACGAGATGGCACATACTGCCGACCTTGTGCCGCATCTTAGCAACGCCTAGAAAATTAGTACAGACACTTCGACGTGGCAGGTGTATCTTTCAAGATCAATTAGGACTAACTTGTAAGATGGGTCCTCACCAAGACAAATTAGGACTAACTTGTAAGATCGGTCCTCACTGGGTACTCTACGCTTTCGGCTTTGTGCCACTTCTAAGTTACGCTTGGAAAATATGTTTCGGTACTTCAACGTAGTGTAATGTTCAGCAAATTTGTCTTGCAAGATCAATTACGACTGAATAGTGAGTTCGATTTTTAATGGGTGTTTCACGCTTTCGGCCTTGTGCCACATCTAAGCTACGCTTAGAAAATCACTTTGGGTACTTCGATGTAGTGTAATGTTTAGCAAGTTTGTCTTTCAAGATCAATTATGACTGAATAGTGAGTTCGATACTCAGTGGCTGCCACATATTTCAGCCTTGTGCCATATCTAAGCTATGCTTAGAAAATCTCCATATGGAGAAAGAAAAACGATTGTAATATTTTCTTGCTACAAAGCAAAAACATTAGTATAAAAACTATTGTTATGCTCTTAAATATTCTCGTTAAGTCGAGACTTTCAGATGAATTCCATGTATGACGCCAAATTCGTTCAGAAATATCTAAACCCTCAACAGCATACAACCGTTTCCTCAGATGGTTAAAAACGGCTTCGAGCTATTGAACCATGTAGCTCTTCGTGAGGACCAGCCTTATTCGAACATTGTGGGCTGGCGCTAAAGAATCACAAACAAAGCAATATGCAAAATAAAAGAAACCACATCATTCGAGGTCTTCCGACAACAAAAAACTGAAATGATAGCACATTAACTCGGAGAGAAAATAATGATATAATCAAAATATTGGCACTTCATACGACATCAAACAAAAAATTATGTTAGAAAAATCCTATCAGTACAGGAAAGAGCTATAACAGCAACTTCACTTGGAAAACTTATTCTTCTGAAAAACTGTTTTCAGAGAAATATTTTATAAATTTCAACCGAAAGTAGCACTCGCTGCTCGGTCAGTGAATGCCGAATGTTTCCTTATAAGGATATTATCATTACCATTTGAATTGAATCGAAGAAAACAATAAAGTCAAAAGCAACCAATCTAACAAAGCTGATATATAATTTTCAAACATACAAGGAAATGATATTTTTGATTTTTTTTTTCCTCAAGTGAAAAGAAGCAACGTCAATACAACAAAGAAATGGAAAGAAATATAAAAAAGAATAAAAACAGAAAATATAAAAAAAATAAAAATATGAAAAAAAAACCCAGTAAATATGATTCCCCTTGCCAGGGACCAAAAACGGGGAGATGGTGAAGAATAGAGCAAATGGCGAAAGAGAAGAAAAGGAAGGAAAATGATAAGAAGAGGAAGAAAGAAATGAAAACCTTTTTTATTTTTTTATTTTTATTTTTTTTGATTTTTTGAAAATTTTGTAAAAGACACGATGGAGAAAAAGAAAGAATAGAAAAAATTAAAAAAAAACACCAACTGTATTTTCTCTTCAATATATTTACAAAGTTCCATGTCTGACAACATTTTTAGGTTGCTTCCTCCCCGTGGATTGAAAAAATCGATAATGGACAAGTGAGTCTGATTAGTGAGGCGACATTCTGATGTCCCGGTGTTTTTACTTACCTGATACATATATATATATATATATATATATATATATATATATATATATATATATATATATATATAGAATGTATAAGAATATATATGTGTGTGTGCATGTGTGTGTGTCTAAGCAGGAAAACAATTACGTATTCCAAAGGACGGTTCTATGTGTAATATACGCGAAAATACCGATATAGGCTGTACCCACTTCCTGCCTAAACATCTAGCGTATGGACGTAGCTGTGTAATATTAGTTGGTCTTTATAAACGATACGGGCACGAAAACGTGTACACGTTCAAACACACGTATATTTGCAAACATACACGTAGAGATACGCAGACACCTAAGAAAAGAAAGACACTAATCACTCCATAATCAAAATATGACACAATCCACGTCTCTCCCGATCACAGAAGAAATTAGTCCCGTTTTAAAAGATTATGGCTTTAGTTTCCTATACATGGTGGTGTAAGTCGGCATATATAAACCTACACACAGGAGGAAAGGAAAACAATAAAAAAAAGAATACAATGATAGGTGAAATTCTCGATCTAATGAAGTGAAAAAGCAGAAAATGCCATGAAATGGCACAGAATATATGATGATAAATAAAACGAATAACACAAGTACAAAATCAGCAGAAAATAGATAATAAGCAAATGAGGAAATAACAGCAAAGCATAAAAATATGAAAGAACAGGACAGCAAATGTGCTCTCCGGCAGAATATATAGAATCTAAAACGGTAACAATAATAATTAGAAAATATAAAAAAAAATACTGTAGGGATAGAACAAATACACCGTATAGATCTTCCTTGACAACCGATAGGAGAAATCAACGCAAAAAAAAAACAGAGACGCACCCATTTATATTAAAATATGTGGCTATGTTAGCACTGGCTAAGACGAAGATAAACAAAGCAGTAGAAATCTGGCGAGACTCTTATAGAGAAATTGACGAATTTGGGATTATTAAATTAACTGAAGTGAAAAATGGAATATACGACAACAGTGAAATATCGGAAGACTTCAGTAGCTTATTCTTCGTAATGTCAAATGAATGAGAATTCGGGTTATCATCTTAATGAACTGCGTAACTGTTGTGGGGACCTACCTACAAATGGACTCTTCTACACCTATATAATATGACTACCAACTCTGAGTAAAGACAGTCACCAAGTGAGGGTCACCGAGTAGTAAACACCGAGTGAGTGAGTGAATGAGTGAGTCAGGACACCAGTGAGAGAAAGTACTCTCCAGTCCACATTTACTTTTGTACTACGTTTCCGAGAATATACTATTTAACCTTATATCAGAGTCCGTGTTATCTTTCTATGGGTCTACACCATAACAGTAACTTAATTAATTATTAGGATTCTAATGATTAGGATTCGTAGCAGAATTAACCCGGAAATAGAGCTCGAAACGTGTGGCTTTCTTCAAGACACTGGAACAAGAAATGCAATATTTACTATTAGGGCAAGCAAGACAATCGCAAAAAAAGATCTACATATATTTTTCGTAGATTATACAAAGAATATTTGATAAGATACAACACGGTGAATTTGAAATATTAAGAAAGCTTGATTTACACAGAAAGGATATTCAAAAAACCGTAATTTCTGATTTGCACAAACAGTTTCAGAACGGTTAGGCAACGAGTTTGATGAATAGATAAAACCAGAAAGAATTCTATGAATTTTTTTCTTCTTCTATGTGCCATAACCCCTCAGGACCTTGGTGTTCGTGGCTCTCTATATTTCCCAGTTCTTTGTAGCGATTGATAAATTTTGTCCTTTCGTTTCTCTCCTAAACATTGTTCAGCCATCCATTCACTCAAGCTTGCTAGGTAGATTATTCGTTGTTTTCCTAAATCCCCTTTGCCTTCAATTTCTCTTGTGAGTATCATATTTTCCAACCACTCTTTCCTCATTATGTGCCTTAGAAAATTCAACTGTCTCTTCCAGATGTTAATGTTGTAACATACCTACGGACGATAATGGGTATGTCCCAATTCCCATAAAAGCAGTAGTGAATACTATACGTGGTCTAGAGTTGGAGATTCGAGCCTAGCTGTGGCCTGTTCCAGCTGAACAGTCGAACTCTCTGCCTTCGGGCAGAGACGAACCCGGACGAGGCTCCACCGAAGAGGAGAGTCTCATTCGGGAAGGTAGACTGCCCCTGAATCCGTTTATACGGTTTCAAATGGGAATATTTTTGGCCGAGCCTACGGGCTTGGAAAACCCACGTTAAATCGGCTTTGTGCTACATACAACCCTCGTGTAGGGGGTGTGGTAGCTGAATATACTAGAGTCGGAGATTCGAGCCTAGCTGCGACCTGTTCCAGCTAAACAGTCGAACTTGCGGGAAGAGAGGAACCAGGACGAGGCTCCGCCGAAGGTCAGAGTATCGTTCGGGGAAGAAGACTGCCCCTGAACTCGTTTATACGCGTTCGAAAGGGAATAATTTTCCCAAGCCTACGGGCTCAGAGAACCCACGTTAAACCGGCCTTGTGCCACGTGTAACCTTCGTGTGGAGGGGTGGGGTAGCTAAATATACTAGAGTTGGAGATTCGTCTCCGGGCAGAGAGGATCCCCAGACGAAACTCTGTCGAATAGCAGAGTCTCATCTCGGGAAACAGCTACCCCGACACCGTTTTATACGTGGTCTACAGGGATTTTTTGGCCGAGCGTACGGGTTCGAGTACCCCACATTAAATTCGGCCTTGTGTCATATCTGACCGCGTGGGGCGGTTGGTAGATATCCCAGAGTCAGAGGTTCATTGTGGAATTCACTTAAGTCACTCCTAGCAGTTGATTACTACTACTACTACTATACGCCGCTGGTGAATCTTATATGTGTTGTTCTTGTCCTAAGTATTATCGTTCATAACCAGCCTTTGTTTGATTATTCTATTCAGTAACCTTCCATAGTTTACAACAGTTATGTATAAGTCTGCTTTTTGTTTTGATTTTCAATAAATATCGTCCTTGTTCACATGTTCTGGCCATGATATTCTCTGCATGCTTCTATATAACCGTCTTTCTGTTGCTTCATATCACTTCTTCATCTTCGACGAGATTGTCCAGAAGTCACTGCTATATTGGCAGACTGATATTACATCACATCTCACGACTCTTTTCTTTGTTTCTAACGAAAATTTTCTGTTTGCATAGCTTATAGGAGGCATCTTTCACTACCCCAATGCGCCTTCGGATTTCAATGTTGCATTAGATTCCTCCCTTCCCAGTTATTCAAATTGTTGTATTTGATTTTTTATTTATCTCCAATTTGTGCTTTGCATGTTGGGCTGTAAGAAATATTAAAAATAAACAATACTCAAGTGTTGCTCCCTTTCTGAGTTTCATGAGGACGCCAAGTTTGTTGTACGACAGTGTTCAGACGGTTCAAGAGACACAATAATGTGGGAAATTTAGCGACCACCCAAACAGAGCCGTGGCTTGATGAACAAAGGGAGACAACTGAACATCGTAAAATATATTTTATAGAAGAAACACAATATATAAGGAGAAAAAGAATAGATGATTGCTAAAAACGTATTCTTTTAGCGGTTAAAAGTCAAAGAATCGAGGGCGAAATCCAAATACATATCTGTTTGAATAAAGATGTTAAAATTATCTGCATTGTCCTCGCATTATTCAGGTTAGCTTTCGCCCAGCATGCATGGTTTTTAGTGGTCTCGGGACACGTCCATTCACTCTGTATTCCATTCGACATCTGTCCGTTGGCGCTCGAAATCCTATTTCGTGTCTAATTTTTGGCTATGCCCATTATCATTTTATCATAGACTCTTCAGCCGGAGCTATCTACCAAAAGTAGATGGCATATATATTTTTATAATACGCAAGTGTTTAAGTATAAAAGAATAGAAATTTTAAATTACATCTAACTCACTCATGTCTTCTCCCCCTCCCTTCACTTCCTCACTTCGTTAATTTACATATGTATACGGCCCGTCAAAAATGTGTTTAATTACTTTTCATTTTTGTGTTTCAACCTTTAAAATAAAGTCTGATGATCCACAATCCTTTAAAAAGGGCTGTGAGTGAAATAATTTATTACATGGAACCTTAAAATGTTCTGTTTTTTTAAATTTATATATTATATATATATATATATATATATATATATATATATATATATATATATATATTAGTAAGAAGCTGTCTGGTATTCTGTTTCCATTGCACCAGAAAACCCAATGTAAACATAATTTTTCATATTTTCTTTGAAATGATCATAGTTATACAACGCTGGTAGATTTGCATGTGTCCTCTAACGGACAATTTTCTTTAGATCTGCAATTACAAGAGGGTTCAATAAGTCCCAAAGAAATTTTTTTCAAATATTTCGAAAGTATAACTAATTCTAACCCAGTCCACACCGGGATGGATAAGACAGATGACTGATATCCCTGCCTGCCGAAATAGTCTATTCCCCATATGAGGTAATTTTGGATTGTATTATTTATTAATTATATTGCTCTGTAATAATACATTGTGTTCTTTTTATATATCAGTTTTAATATTTTTTTTTTTATTACTAGGATCACTTGGATTATATACAAACGGATTTATTGTCTTTACTATATATATATATATATATATATATATATATATATATATATATATATATATATAGTCAAACCTTGACCAGACCAACCTACAGGTTTCACCTAAGCGGATCGTCAGGGAAGCTGGACATAAAACTTAAACCAACTTTCCCTGACGATCCCTTAGGTGAAACCTAGGTAAGTTTATCTGGCTCACTAGGTTTGACTAGGTCTGCTCTATTGCAGTTGTATTGAGCGCTTTTTAGTTAGTTGTTTACTCGTGTCGGTTTTTTTTTTTTCTTTGGACTTTGAACTTGTATCTGTGCGATTTTTTCGACAGACTTTCATGTTTCTAGCACTTTCTTTTTTTTAAAACCTTTTTTTCCTTCGAGATTGATTGATTATTGGCAAATCAAAAATTCGAAGGTTTTTCGAGACGAGTATATTTACCTGTATATATATATATATATATATATATATATATAGTACCGCTACAAAAATGCATTAATGTTTCGATGCAACATAGTATCTCATCAGGCGGTGTTGAAATGATGGTTTAAAAATTTTTAATATATAAAGGAAGAAAGCCATAAGATATAATCCTCTCAAAAAGAAAAATGAAAATAGACACAAGATATGACCGAAAAAGAAAGGAAAAGAAGACAAAGATAAAGTCAGTAAAAAAGAAAAGGAAGAAAAAAAAAAAAAGAGATAGAAGAGGAAAAATATACACACACACACACATACACACACACACACACATATATATATATATATATATATATATATATATATAAGTAAGTGTGTTTTGTGTGTGCGCGCTTGCAATGTGTGTGTGTGTGTGTGCGTGTGTGTGTGTGTGTTGGAGTAATTGATAGCTGATTGGATTGAGGATTCGGAAAGCCAAGTTCGAATATTCCAGTCGGTTTCGTTATTCACTTACGTGTAAATAGCCTAGAGAAAGGTATGACCACCCCTACCAAGTAATGGGTAAATAGCTAGAGAGAAACTGGTTCCGATAAACTTATGGTGCAACCGGCCTGAAAGAAGGACAACTCTAAATTTAAAATCCGAGGAGGGTCATTTTGAGGATCTTGCGCCACTCTAGACAAGGATGCATTACTATAATCAAATCCTATGTGCGGGGTGTCTGGCTGTTTGGTTTTAAGAACTGGACTACTGCACACACCCCCATACGTTGAAAAACGACAGGAGAGAGAGAATCAGAGAGATGGAGAAAAAGAGAGAGAGAGAGATTGTGCGCGCGTGTGTGTGTATTAATTGAGTTGTGCTACCGCTAAGGAAAAACTTCCGTTTTGACATATTTTGCCGATAGCTGTTTTCCAAAGTTGTCATATATATTTGAACATCCCTCGGATGTTCATCCACACTGTACTACCACGTATAAATTAAAATTCGGTGTATTTATCGAGAAGCATTTCCCTATATCAAGGATAAATTGTTTATAGATATAATATTACCAGGTGCTGCTGATATCTATGTCTGCATATACACGAACACATCCATATATATATATATATATATATATATATATATATATATATATATATATATATATATATATATATATATATATATATATATTCATTTTATAGATACAAATATTTAAGTAAATGCTCTGTTTCTAAAAAAAAAAACAGTATTAACGACATTTACCGGCCTGAATGTCCGAGAAATTTTCATAGAAAATATAAGTCCTCCGACAGGAATCGAACCTGTACCCTACACGGAACCGTCATATAGCCTGACGTGCTTTAACAAACTAGCCACAGAGGAGCGTTTCAGTTAGCAAAGGTCCGATTTTACTGTTTTTAATCTACAATTCTCCATGATTTTCTTTCGTACGTTCATATCTGCTCGATAGAAATCATAAACATAAAAATGTCTTAAAATAATTGTCAGACTTTGTCCATTTCATAATGTCTGACATCATTTGTTTACATTTGGATACGCATAAAAATGTTTTAAAATAATTGTCGAATTTTGTCTATTTCATAATATATATATATATATATATATATATATATATATATATATATATACACTTAGAATAAGTAAGTAATCTCTACAAAATTGTACCTTTTGTTTCGACATTGAATAAACAACGCCTCATCAGGTAGCTAACAATGTAACTAATGTAATAGTACATAATACATATTTATTAGTCTACTTTTGTATTGAGTCTTGTTTTAAATAAATGTTTTGAACGTTGCAATTTTATTCTTCGTTCCTTTATGTTATTATATATATATATATATATATATATATATGTATATATATATATATATATATATATATATATATATATGTATATATATATATATATATATAGATAGATAGATAGATAATAGATAGATAGATAGATAAAAGTGAAGGGTGAATGTGTGTGCGAGCATTTGAGTGTATAACAGGAGTGAATCAAAGCGATGACCAATTTTGTGCATGTGTCCAAATTTGTTAACAATAGAATCATTTCATAGTATGATCGTTTTTATATATATATATATATATATATATATATATATTTCTTTCTAACATTTCAAGCGCCAACCCATCGGCCCTGTCACCCTCTTCCACGCCCTTGCTCATTTCAATCATCTTTGTGCTCTTGACGTTGATCTTTGCCGCAAAAAAAAAAACGCTCTTGACCTCAGGGTCTTTCCCGTTCTTCTTCCTATTGAATGCCTCGTTCTTTTTCTGAAGAGCGCGATTTATTTATTTGCTTTTCCCATTCCGATTCTGTTAATAGATAAAAATGAACAAACTGAAGTGGATATTCCTAACCTACGGCTATTATAGATTTTGCAGCTATATAAATGCACTGACTGCTATGAAAATAGCGTTTCAGATGTACTATTCCCTAACCTTATTCACATATCTGTCGTATTCCGTAGCATTCCATAAACTTCAAACTGAAGTGTTTATTTAGTTCATGAGAATTGCGAATTGTCTTTCTGTTGTCCCTGACAGGAATCGCGTCAGTCAGTACATCCTTGTAATTTCAGCCTTCCATTGCTGCGCAAAACATTTAATCCTGCACAAGATTATAGTGATTTTCCAAGCGTAGCTTAGATGTGGCACAAGGCCGAAAGTATAGGGCAACCCCGTGAGGATCGAACTCACTAATGAGTCGTAATTGATCTAGCGAGACAAGCTTGCTAACCATTACACCACATTGATGTGCCTATCCTGGACAAGATTATAGAGTATGTCTTTCTGAAAGGTCACCTAATACCTACTGTAGTCACAGGCTCAAACAAATTTGTCTTTGTTCAACACATAAGATCCATATGTGTTTCATACTGTGAGCATGCTGAGCGGGGCTTAGTCTCAATTTATGGGTGGGGAGGGCGTATAATCCAGGCTGATCAGTAGCTTGAACAAAGCCGGTACGTTCAAACGTTCAATCCAGATGATTCGCGACTTCGTGCTAGCATAATTATCGATGTTTTCGTTTTCAGAATTTCCGTTTGAAGGCTTGGCTCAAACTGAGATATGATTTTCAGGCCCTTCCCAATGGTGTTGTACAATGGGATAGTCTCCTTTACAAAGTTGTACTCTCCAGGCGTTTTCATGTAACTGACTTATTTGCCAGATATTATATACACTGCAATTCGGCGCATGTTCGGGTCGTTCGAAAGTTAGTTTTCCGTTTATGAAAACAGGGTTCCAATCTCACCATGGTCACTTTGTTTAAGAGACTATCCCAGCGTGTGGCACCCGTGGGATGGTCTCTTCATCCCGGCCAGTTGTGGAGTATATAATATTTGGCGAATAAAACAAATAGTAGAAAACGTATGGAGACTACACGTAGCGACACGTTGTCACCGAGAACAGGAATCGTCAATCCGAATAGATTAAATAAGAGAATGATAAGGCATCATTAGATGTGCATATAGACCTTAGGAATTCATTTTGCAATAAACCACCAAGTGGGAAGATGGGGATACCTTTTGTAAATTAATAATCCTTATCCTGGCTTTTATACAGGGCTAAACCTAATCAATTCGACTGCCATGAAAGTCTAAAATTTATCTTTCTTTAGCTCAAGAAACTTGTTAACCATTGCTCAATGTCAGAAGTCACGTGCAGATATAGACAAATGCATGCACTTATGTCTAATGACATATATGTCACAAGTGATCGCGAATGCCGTGACCCATCTAGGTCTTATTGGCACCACATGTATTGCATCCGCAGTAGAAATGGTGTTTCTTAGGCAAGATAGCCTAACGGAGCCCAACTCTCTCCAGGACGGTTTTAAAATTAGGTGTTAGTTTTCTCCCAAGGATATCCTGTTATTTACCCATAGCTGGGGGATAAAGAAAAGGATTCATACGTTTCTCAAGTGTTTTAGCAAGTAAGTGAATGTAATGGATCCAAATGGAATATTCCACCGTACCTCAATTATATATATATATATATATATATATATATATATATATAGTTTATGAAAAACTAGGTAATCCGTATGGGTAAACCTAAGGAGGATAAAATCCAGAGAGCTCAATGTAAATCCAGAGCAAATAATTTAAATAAAAACGGACCACTTTAAGGTTCCATGTAATAAATTATTTCACCACAGCCCTTTTAAAGGACTGCGGATCATCAGACTTTACTTCCAAACAAAAAACTGAAAAGAAAATTTACATATTTTTGACGGGCCGTATTATGCATATGTAAATTAACGAAGTGAAGAAGTGAGTGGGGAGAGAGAAGACATGAGTGAGTTAGCAGATATTGACACATTTAAACGGTTAACTTAACGGAAGTTATATATTGATATCGAAGGGGTAAAGAAGAAAAAACCCATAGAGTGAAAAAGAGAGAAGGAAGTTATGAGAGAAGTTCTCACTAATTTTCTTTGTAACAAAAAAAAAAGAAATGCCAGAAACAGACGCTGTTATTTTGTTTTACTTTGAAAGTGTTATTTTAGGGGTTCATAAAGATTATAATGTTTGATATAAATTTGAATGTCTCTAAATTGTCTACAAATAATTTAATTTGATGTTTGTTAGTGATTTAAATTTTCTCAAAATTTGGGGGATTTTCTATGAAAGTAAAGTCTGATGATCCGCAGTCCTTTAAAAGGTCTGTTTTTTTTAATATATATATATATATATATATATATATATATATATATATATATATATATATACGCACATATGATTCCATTTTGATTTTTCTTAATATCCTGATGGATATGAAAATCCTTGTAATTTGTTTTTTTCATTTATAATGTGAAATGATGAACATCAATATTATGGAGTAAACATAATTCCTATTGTTTATAATTTATATGCTCTGTTTGAATAAAACATTGAGCTCTCTCTGTAAATCAGTTTTTAATATTTCATTTTATATTATATTAATAGAATTCACTTTGATTATAAATCATCTCGATTCCCATATATATATATATATATATATATATATATATATATATATATATACGGGATTACGATACATACATTTTTATATATCAAGAACAATTTTGTAAGAAAAGATGTACGACAAATTGTAAAATGTCTTTGTGACGCGTTTCATCCAATGGAACTTCATCAGACTGAGTATATTGAAGCTGTTGTGGCTGCACATAGCAGTAACGAGAGATGCTGGGAGTTTCAAAATTTATGAAGAATATACATTTTGTGGACTGTTGTCGCTGTCCTTTCATGATTTGTAATGGTAATGGTAATGGTAATGGTAATAATAATATTAGCCGTTTCCCGACAAGGAAACATTTGTCCGAGCAGGCAGTACTACGTTGTTTTGAAATTTATAAAATGTTTCTTTTAAAACATTTTAAAAAGGATTACGTCAAAGTAGACGTGGGTGTCTATGTCTTAGTTTGCGTCATCTCTGCGAAGTAAAAAATCAACTTACTTTTGCATGAGATCTTCTCGAAAAAAAATGAGAAAGGAAGAGTTGCTAAATTTCACTTCGTCTTCTGAGTAGAATACCGTTTTCAAAAAACAAATACAAATAAACTAACATAAAAAATTGTGAATTTTCTAAACTTACTCGGCATTGTAGCTTTTCCTCAGGATTAAGGTCCTTCTGATTGAGTGAAACTCAACATGATGCTTCCCCGATCACTACAATCTTAACATGCTTATGTCAAGGTTCAACCGTTACTTTCCCCACATATCCCTATAAACTGTGCGTCAGGCCTTGTAATGGGTGAACATCATTATTATAAAAGTCTCATGAGCGGGTGTATTCAGAAGATCGCTGCGCAGCTGCGCATCTGACTAGTTCCCCTATATATACTGTGATGAAAGCCGAAGCGATATTCATTGATGCCTAGCGTGTCTTGGCAACTAGACCTGGCGGAATCCATCCCTCTCCGTGTCAAACCACATGCCTTTCAATTTGAAGGCTCACTTTGGTCACGAACACGTGGCTGTTGATTCTATCAGGATACCCTTCCACTTTGCATAACTGTTAGCAGTTCTTCGGCAAACGCTCTATAGCTCGATATAAACAGAATATAACTGATATATATATATATATATATATATATATATATATATATATATATATATATATATATATATATATGACCAATGAACCATCGTCATACGGATAACGCAGGGACACAAATCGGTAAAGATCAAAATTTAATATAGATCATTACTGCAGTTGATGTTGATATTCAAAAAGACTTTATCCATTGACGATGTAGATTTATTGGCTTTTGAACAGTAAAAACGGTATTTAAAAGAGTCCTTGGAAAAAAAATCGGCTTCTACGTTACTCATTCTCCTGATCTTCGTCCAAAAGACCTGAAAAGGATGGATGAATCATTTTTTGTATTTTTTGTTGTTGTTTATTTATTTATTTATTTATTTATTCTGAATCGCTGGTGCAGGGGAAGAGGACTACTGATTGCCATTACGGTCCCGGGTTGTTGACGTTCACCGTTTGTAATGCTTGCATTTCTTTTTCTTTCACCCATCAAACATTCCTCTTTCCTTTTCCTTCATCCATCAAACATACATCTCTTCCTTTTCCTCTTCCTTTCTTTCCCTTCTTTTTTTCTCTTCGGCTTCACTTTTTCGTTTCTTCTTTATTGTCCTCGTTTTTTTGTTGTTTTTCAATAACTTCCATCATATCTAAATTCGTTTTACTACTCATCAAGATGCAGATAATATTATTATAATAATACATCGTATTCTTCAATGTCACTTGACTCTTTAGGAGGTAGGCGGTCGTTGCCCTTCACAACTTCCTATCCTTCGTAGTTCAATGTAACATTCCTCCCCCCACTTAATTTCAGTCCCCTTTCACCATCCATTTAAACAAGCTCCAAAAGTAGGTAGCTTGCTCGATGGTTCACTCTGAACTTCTTTCATTTAAAACATCTTATGAGCATCGAATACTTCAAGCCTCCTGTCCTTATTTTATGTCCTGTTTTGTCCTGATTCTCTGTATAAGTGTCTTTTTTCAGTCAATTTTCTTTAAAGCTTTGTCGTTGCACACATGATTCTCTAGAAACACTTCTCAATTTTTTTCAAATCTTCTCTTTAGCTGTGAAGATATTGTTCTGTATTTACTGACTAATACTAATATCATAACAGTACAGCATTCATTTTTTGTTTGTGGCAAACGTTTTCTATTTCTTAATAATTTTTGCTTACTCTTGGATAGTATTTTTCTATATTCCATTGTGTCTTCGGATTTCTGTGCCACATTTTTTGTCGTTTGTTATAAAACTTTCCAAAGGGATACCTTTCCGTAATTGACAGTGTTAACGTGTAGCTTACATATTTGACTCCACTGTTACGAAAAGGCAGTCTGTCTTCTTACAAATAATGGTCAGACATTATTTCTGGCTTTAATAGATTTCCTCACCTTGGAGTTCTTACAGTTTCATTTATAACTCCCATCAACACGATATCATCTGCATATTTTATGTTGTTAAAACTGTGTCTGCCATCTTGGTAGGTCTTCTATTTACTACTACTTTTAATAATGATGGATACTGTGGCACACACACACACACACACACACACACACACACACATATATATATATATATATATATATATATATATATATATATATATATATATACATATATATATATATATCACAGAGTGTCCATATATATATCACAGGGTGTCCATAAAGTTCGTATGCGCTTTAAAAATTTATAACTTTATTTTTATTTGCGATAGAAATAATTTATAAAAACGATTAGAAAGAAGTAAATCTATATTTTTTAAGGTTTTATTGAAATTTTATTTAAGTTTCCACATGTCCTCCATCATTAGCAATACAAAGGGTAATACGATTTTGCAGTTCACGGAAAACATTTGCCAACTGATTTACAGTAATGCCTGAAATCACATTAGTTATTAGTTATTTTAGCTTTCAATCTTCTAATGAACTAGGTTTGGTTGCATACACAATTGTTTTAACAAGTCCCTATAAAATAAATCTAATGGAGTCAAATCTGGCGAACGTGGAGGCCAATAAAATGGTCCACACCTTGCAATCCATCTGTTAGGAAATTCCTGATTTAGAAACTCTCTAACATGCAGAGCAATGTGACAAGGAGCTCCATCTTGTTGAAACGCTGTATTGTCTTTCAAGTTTAATTGTTCAAGCTGCGGAATAAAGTAATTCTGCAGCATATCTAAATAGCTGTCACTGTTAATAACACGATTTTGAAAAAATATGGCCCTATGATCCGATTTTTTCCCAAAGCACACCAAACATTAACTTTAAGATCTTTCATGTTCAACAGTTTCATTTGGGTTTTCAGTTCCCCAAATTCAGCAGTTATGCTTGTTGATCTTGCCACTAATGTGAAATGTTGCTTCATCAGAGAACAGTAAACTACTTACAAATGGAGAGAACAAGAGTAAAGAGGCGTATTTGAGGAGAGGATAAAGAGAAGGAGGGGAACAAGATCAAGGTATCAGAAGACGTCGGGTGACATTACACTTGAATATTTGAAGAATATAGTTATCAAGGAAACAAATAAGAAGAAAGTAATTCCTCAGACGGGAAGAGTAAAGAGAAATAACTATTCCTAGCCGATGTGTTTGGTACTTCGCGGGACTTTATTAAGGCAAATATATGATTTATTTTCTTGCACGTATTTATATACAGAAGCAAGAATTTCATCAGTTTATTATATATATATATATATATATATATATATATATATATATATATATATATATATATATATAACAACAAAATAAATCCTCCATTTCCCTTGATGAAGTCCCTCTGAAGTCAAAACCTGTCGGCTAATAAGGTATGCATAATATATAAATTTAAATGTTATTTTTAGTGCCTACCCATATTTGAGTAGATTCTATCTTTATTTTAAAGAGTATATTTGACTAAAATATTCGAGAAATTTTATTAAAAAGGATTTCCTCCTGCCAATGGGGGTGCAGGTTTGAATCCTGTTGGCGAGCTCATATGATTTCTCGAATATTCAGACTATTATTTAATAAATCTTCTGTTTATACGTTATTTTTATAGATACAATTTATTTAAATACTCTGTTTTTCTTTTAAATTAAACAGTATTATTTACATTTACCGGCCTGAATAGTCGGACAATCCATTTCATTATATGTTGTCATTGTTTACGTTAAGATACGTTTCGTAAGCATCGGTCGAGAAAAATCGTCGAAAATTGTGTGTTTATAAACAGTAATTCGGACTGTGCTAACCAGACACTTTTCTGTAGATGAATGGTACAGCACGTAAGGTTAAATGATGGTTTCCGTATAGGAATACAGGTTCGAATCCTGTCCGAGAATACATATTTTCTATGAAATTCCTCGAACATTCAGGCAGGTAAATAAAATTAATATTGTTTAATTAAAAACAAAGCATTTACTTAAATAAAATGTATGTATAAAAATAACGTATAAACAGAAAATTTTATTAAAATAGATGTCGGACTTAATCCATTTCATCATATATATAAATAAGTGTGTGTGTGTATATATATATATATATATATATATATATATATATTAAGGAGAAGACAGGTGCCGCATTTTTTTTTTAAATATTATGTTTTATTTTCCATAATTTTACTACACGAGTTTCTGGTCTCGTGACCGTCTTCAGGTAAAAGGCGAGGATTTCCACATATTATTATTAATTTTTTCCTTTATGCTTTTCGATGTTAAATATTCTCGATATGAGACATTCTCTGTTTTTGTGTAATCCGAATGTCTTTCTTGAACTGGCAGTGAAGAGTTCTGCACGAAGGGTCATAAAACAATTAAGTTTGATCCAAGTGAAATGATGAATTACTTATCGGCATTTTATCTTTTAATGTTTTAATGACCCCTGTGCGTTCTTAGATCTGTTTCCATTTTTGTGTGTTTCTGTCAGCATGCGTGTATATATGTGTGCGTATATTCCCCCTCCATACATATACTGTCTTACTACGAGGAATTAGTAAACTGATTTGTACACATACACGCATACATACACATACGCACACACACACACCGTCCCACCACAAGGAATCAGTATATACACACACATGCATACACACACAAACATACACATACATACTTCCCATGTTACATGGAACCAGTATACATACACACACATATACATATATACGTACATACATACACACATACTTCCTAAGTTGTGTGGGGTTTGTGTGCGTGCTCGTGATGATTCCCTGCTTTTGTCAACATGCGTATATATATATATATGTGTGTGTGTGTGTGTGTGTGTGTGTGTGTGTATTTTTTCGTGCCTCACAGATACCCGCAGTTGAGCGTGCGTTCATGTATGTGAGTGATTTGATCACTGTATTTGGTCACCTTGTGTGCATGTTGTGTGTTTTTGTGTGTGGGGTTATGATCTATTTTGTTCGGGTTTAAATTTGTTTATAAAGTTTTTTTCTTGTATTTGTAGGTACGAATAATCGTCCGTTTGATATATCGACATGATATTAAATTTACCCTGGTTACATTTGAAGATGTGTTTTGATACAAAATGTTTTCTGTTGTCTGGCAATTTTATGTTGCTTTTGTGCAGGGAGACCCTGTTGTTCAGTTGTTGGCTGATGCCTATATATGACTTCTTGCATTTTGTGCATTTAAGTACATAAATTACATTTTCGGGGTTGCAGTTTATGTTTTTATTTATCATGATGTTGTTTTGGGGTTTTCAAAAGTGTAGGAGTTTCCTTCAATAATGATGTCACAAACCCCACATCTTTTTTGTTGCATTTTGTGACTCCCTGTATTGTGTGTTGCTTAAATTTAGATGAGGTTAATATGTGTTTTAGGTTTTTAGATTGGCGTTTGTTTTAATTATTTTGGTTGTTTTTAGTATATCACTCAGTTTATTATTCATGCTACGTCGGTCTAGATATTTTGTAATTTTTGTGAATATTTCTGGATTGTTTTTGTTACGGATAAAAGGTATAATAACGCTAGCTCTAATAAAAATATCGAATTAAAAATAAATCAATTCTTTGGAAAGATATATATATATATTTATCTGTGTGGGTGTGTTTTATTAATAGATATACATTTTATACTCGGATTTTCAGGCGCAACGCTGTCTTCAGGTGTTAATGGTGGGGAAAAATGATTATTTATTAATATCTAATTTATAGCTCTGTTATATTACATTGAGTGCTATTTGATTAAGACCAGCACTCAATGTGCGATAGTATACATTCATTTATATGTGTGTGGATAAATAGATAGATAGACAGATAGATAGATAGATAGATAGATAGAATGAATATGAATAGATGAATGAATAGATAGATAGATAGAAATAAATAAATATGATCATAGATAGATAGATAGTTATAAACAAATTGAGATAGGTAGATAGATAATGAACAAATAGAGATAGGTAGATAGATAATGAACAAATTGAGATAAAAGATAGAAAAAAATTGATCGCACAGATATTACCAGGTAGAATGTCGATCGTTTCGTAATCTCATCTACGAGCACTATGCATGTTTAATGTATTATTATTATTATTATTATTATTATTGAGTGCCAAAGCAGCGCTCCAACAAAGTCATGGTCGCATTCAAATCCAGTGTAACCTTTTAGAAAAAAATGGGAACGCAAACAGCATTAGTTAAAAGGCTTATGGAAGAAAGGCCCAAAAGAAAAGAAGAAACTACTGTATGATACTTTTGACGTTCCAACACCATAAGAATTTGTTGAACGTAGAAATATGGTTATCAGAAAAAGGAAATGTAACGAAAAACTAGAGGTTGATCGGAATCTAAAGAAATACGTAGTTCAGTACTTAATGAAAGCGCCAAAAAGAGGAGCGGGTGAATGCTAAGGAAAAAAAATCTCAAAGTGTGGGAGTGTTGTCGAGTAAATATGACACCCCGGTAACACAAGTGAACTAGGTAAGATGCCTTAAATAAAGAACTCAAAGTGAATTTGAGTCAGCTGTCTGCCTCGCGATTGTTTTCAGGCAGAGTGCACCTCAGTCTTGTCTCTGTTTACAAACGGAGAGTCGGCTGCGAAGACTAGATAATGCAAAGAGGCCGATGCCGGTGTTGCGAATACTAGGTAAATGTTGACCTTTGGCCTGAGTGTACGCGCTCGGGTCCCGCATTCTAAACTCGACCTTGCATCACATCTCATTTCAGTGGGGAGACTGTGTAAATACCAGTCCATTGGAGTCAGTCGAAAAGAATTCTACGGCGAACAGTCACGGCGAATTGCCTAAGCAAAGACATAACATAATAATCCAACTGCTACGAATGGGTTTTTGTTCTAGAAAGGTTTAACTTGAGTCTCATTTCTTGGAACAGTTGATAGAGGATGTCAATTTTTTTATGTACCCTTCATATATACACACATATATACATATATATAAAATACACACATATATATATATATATATATATATATATATATATATATATATATATATATATATATAGAGAGAGAGAGATAGATATACACACACACATATATATATGTGTGTGTGTTTATATATATATATATATATATATATATATTATATATATACATATATGTATAAAATATATATATATATATATATATATATATAGAGAGAGAGAGAGAGTGAGATAGATATACACACACACATATATATGTGTGTGTGTATATATATATATATATATATATATACACACACACACATATATATATATGTGTGTATATATTATATATATATATATATATATATATATATATATATATATATATGTGTGTGTGTGTGTATACACGCACATATATATGTATAATAAATACATAAATATATATATACATATATAATGTATATATATATGTTGTGGATTCCGGGATGAAATCCGGTACCAATAAATAAGAAACACCAAGAAGGAATATAGGAAAATAAATGTATTAATGTAATAATACAAACTAGTAATGCAGGTTAGTAGTTCTAGTAATGCGGGTTAGTAGTAAAATATATCTACAGTCTTTAGTATCGACGTATCACTGTATGACTTCTTACTGAGTCTACGTGCTTGCTCACTGTGACGCTTGCTCGTTACTTTCGTCGCTCGTTCGTCGCTCGTTCTCGGTCTTCTCCCCCGGGTATTCACTAGCATTAGTATATGTATACCCTGGGTGAGTCCATTTGTGTAAAAAGGGGAGAAACCCTCAACATATATATATATATATATATATATATATATATATATATATAATACAAAATTCATTTGATCCATTATGACAGCATGATATAAATATCATTATTTAAGTTTTACAAAGCCAAATTTTCTAAGCCCTCTTTTCGCGTAATGTGCTCTAGAAGTTACAACTGTCTCTTCCTGATATGAAGTATAAATGTCCATTCTGTTGGCATTTTCCGTAAAGACTTGGTCGCTGCTAACATGTTGGTATCCTCAACATCCTTCTGTAGAACAAGGTTTCTGTTGCTCCAAGTCTTTCCTTTACTGCCACATAGGAGGACTGATATGACGTCTTGCTTAATGAATATGCGTAAATGGACGGCAGAGCATGGAAAATGGGGTATGGAAATCTGTTAAACGTTGCACAGAGCTATAAAAGACTGGACAATGTGGAGAGAAAGATCGGTCTGATTTCTGAAGAGACACAAAGATAATGAATGCGTTTCATCTTCTATCTTTTCATCTGAAATTCTCTTACACTTTTTCTATATTTCTTTTCTTCTTCTCTTTTTTTTTTCTGACCTTTTTTTTCTGATCTCTTTCTACACTTCCTATTGACTTTCCCTTTTACCTCTCTCTTCCTCTTCTATTTCTCTTAACTTCCGCTCTATAACATGCCCCTTGGCCCTTTTCCTCTTTCTACACTTTCTTTTTCTTCTCTTTATTTTACGATCATTCTTGATACCTGTTTTTTTTTTCTCTTCATTTAGATCTCTCTATTTTCGTTCTTCGGCTTTCAAATGATTTCTTTCCGCCATCTTCTCCCTCTATATTTCTTTGGTTCTCCCTATTCTCTTCTGCTAACTAAAATCATCAAATTCTTTCTTGTCCGTCCCCTTTTCCCTTCCCTCTTGTCACCTCCTCAAGTTCTAAGTGTGCAAACTCTCAAATTGGCATCTATATTAGGCGACATCCATCAAAGAAAGAATGTCTGGGGAAATTGTAAAAATTACCTTGCCCCGGAGCGTCGATTCCACAGTATTGATTAAGATCGCCTAATGACTTAGGTGAACAGATGAAAGAAAGGAAAGCCTCGATATTTTATCTATGAGACCTGATGAGCTTCAGCTGTTTTGCTGATTGATTTTTGTCATTCATAAGAATTCTCAATGAGAGGTTTCTTACTCAGCTAATATCAGTATCAAGGATAATGGACGTCGGGAGATTAATCTCTCAATCCGTTGCGTCAAATGAGAAACCTTAGCTTTCTTTTTTCAATCAGAGAGCCAACTTGAAAGTTTGAATTTTTTTCTTCTGGGCAGGAGTCAAAGTTTATTAGCGCCTTCCAATTCAAGGACCAGCGGACTACCTGGTCTTCTTGTAACTTTTGCTCTTCACGTACATCGATGACCCGCACTTTCTCGCCCAAAATTTCCTTCCTCACGCTTATATATCAGAGTCGATTCATTTCCATATATCTTTCTTGGTTTGTTCGTTTTATATATATATATATATACACACACACATATATATATATATATATATATATATATATATATATATATATATATATAGATAGATAGATAGATAGATAGACACACACACACATATATATATATATATATATATATATATATGTGTGTGTGTGTGTGTGTGTGTGTGTGTAAGTATTAATGGATTTTTGATCCGATATTCTTATTTCTTCAAACATTATTTAAAATACAGACTATCCATTAAAATAGCGTTTGAAAATATATATATATATATATATATATATATATATATATATATATATATATATATATATATATATATATATTCGACACTCCGTCGAATTCGACACATGAATATCAAACAGATCAGTTCCTAGGAACCGACAGCCGACCACCAGATTTGATTTTAGTGGTGAAGTTTTTATTTGAAGGGTTTTAACCCGTGGTCCTCCGAAGTTGAATTCAGAGTTTTTCTCCTACAGATATCATCCACTATAGAACCCTGTCTGTTTTTTAACCATTGCTGGAGGTAGAAGGGTCGAATACATTAACCTGGACTGGATTTCGACTGGAATTCGAACTCAGTATCCCCAAACGTCTATTTATATATATATATATATATATATATATATATATATATATATATATATATATATATATATATATATATATATATATATATATATATATACGGAAAATGGTAATCCGTCTATTTTAGGAAAATGGTGTTGTTTTTTCATCGACTGTACGCTATATTAGATTGTGCTATATTCGCTATCTCCCGTTTGTGTCGTATTTGGCGGTGGGAGGTGGATGCTTTTTGCCCTTCATTATAACACCCAAGTAAAAGGTGAGTTTAAACCTACCTCAAAAAGTGTTCCCTCTACCCAATTTCACTCACGAGGCTTGAGTCAAACCGAACGCTGCGATCGCCCCCTCTAGGCCGATGACGTCAAAAAGTCTCCCTCTTGACAAATCAACCGTGGCGAAATTCGAACGCGATGGTTAGAAAGTAAATGTTCTACCCTCTCGGATATTACATATATATATATATATAGATAGATAGATAGATAGATAGATAGATAGATAGATAATTTTACAGTCTGTCCATTACCAATCTATTTCAGTTTTTTCAATATCTATCTATGTGTTTTAATTATCTTTCTATCTGAATATGTTCCTATCTATCTATCTATCTATCTATCTATCTATCTATCTATCTATCTATCTATCTATTTCAGTGTGTTTATGTCTGCCTGCCTATCAACTTATACTAATTAACTATCTCTCACAGTTTTTTTTTATTTTTTCTCTTTTTACTTTGTTCACATCTAAGTACCTTATCATTTTTTTTTATTAAAAGGTAAGTTTCTTTTAAACAAAACATAGCAATATTCTATCATGTCTCGTAGAATAATGTGCAATCAAAACAAATATCATACAATTATTTATGGCCATAATCTACAGTATGAAATCTCATCTTTTCGTAAAACCATATCATTGTTGCCTCAAATATCATCTTCATCTGTGAAGAAATTGTCCAACATTCACTGCCATAGAGAGGGATTTATACTACATAGCAGTTCAGCGTTCTTTTATTTGTCTCTAATGATTTTCTCATGTTTTTAATACCTTGCTTAGCTTTTGGAAGGCATATTTTGATATTAATTTGCACTGCAGATTTTATTTGCTTAATTAAATGGTAGGGATTATTTTGTCTATTTTTTCGCATTCATGTTTACGTCATAATATAAAGTGCTTTAATGTTATATGACGTTTAATTTAGCTGCTTTACAAATATTACGACCGTGAAATGAATCGAAAATATACTCGGATATAAATTTTATACAAATCTCTCAAACTTTTATAATTTCGACGAATGTTTCATACAACATTCAGCAAATCAATTCGGCAGATATCGCAGAATCTTTTATTATTTATTTTATTCCTAATAGTTTTTTTTTTTTTTTTTTTTTTTTTACTAATTATTTCAGTCCAGACAAAGCGATAAAGCAAGGATTACTAAGAATGCCAGGGACAACGGAGAAGAGGAAAGTTTAGCACTGCCTAAGAAGCAAACGAATCTGAACTCCATCGTATAATCAACCTAATAAACAATATAACGAAATTTGTTATCCACATTCTAACGAAGAGAGTGTGCAGCAGAATCAGACTGTAAATAGGGCAGGAACAGTGAGGATTCGTCAAAGACACTGCAACAAGGAATATTAGGTTGGTGCAAAAATAATGACGTAATAATGTCGTTTTTTGACGTATTTTTTAACGTCAAAAAACGACATTCTTACGTCATTATTTTTGCACCAACCTAATAATTATGCTCATTGTGTTATCAGAAAGAGCAATACAAATGCAAATGGATGTGTATTTTATAGATTACGCAAAGGTCCCCGATAAATTACCCTACAAGGATCTGTTGGAACTGCTCAGCAACCTTGATATATTTGAGAAGGATCTTAGAATAATCAAGAACCTATACTGGCAGCAAATCGCCTGCAAACGGATAGAAAATGAGTGCAGCAGTTATTTATAAAAAAAAAAACTAAAAAAAACAGAAAGGTTGTAAGACAAGGATGTGTCTTCACACAGGACTGGTTCATCCTATACAGCGCGGCAATTCTGAAAGAATTAGAAGTCCTACCAGGATTTATAACAGGCGGCCACAATCTTAACCATAATATATTCAGATGACACAGCGATAATAGTATGCATGGAAAGAAAACTGCAAAACCAGCCCTGTCTGCTGGGGCTGTAGAATACACCGACTACATCTCTGCAGAGGGGTAAGACCCCCACACACACACACACACACACAATGGGGCGTCTTGTGTATGACGATAAACTAAATCCGCGTCCAGGGTAAGACTACGTCCAACAGCAAGACTTCTGATCAGGTGGTTTTGAGGAGCGTGGAACGATCTCTTAATTGCTGGTGTTCCCAGGTCCACCCTAACCCGGGGTGGTAGCACCTGTTAGGGTCTCGGCTATGGGCAAATAGTTAACCCCGAAACTGTGGTAAAAAAAAAAACACTATGAAAGTGTAAAAATAGGTTTTGATACCAGAAATACTTTGTAAAAAAAGTATTACCAGAAATAAAATTTTGAAAAAAAAACAAAATATTACCAGCAATACGTTTTTTGAAAAAAATATTACCAGCTTTTGTCGGCATTAAATGTCTCATTGAGGTTGATATGTCGTAAAACAAAACAAACCAAACCCAAACTGCAAAACTACAGAAGGTAGTGAAGGAAAGCGAGAAGAAAGGATGTGCAATACAGAATGCATGGTTGTTAGCAAAAAGATGCATTCCAAAAGCTAAGCAGAGTATTAAGAGATCGAAAAAACTTCGTTAGAAACATAGAAAAGAGTACTAAGCTGTTATGTGATGTCTGTCCTTCTGCATGACTGTAGCCTCTGTACAATCTCCTCAAAGATGAAGTAGAGACTTGAAGCAACAGAAATGTGGTTCTACAGAAGGATGCTGAGAATACCATGGACGGAACTTGTGAGCAAAGAAAAGTTTTAAAGAAAATAGGAACAAAAATCAAACTTAACATCAGTAAGAGACAGTTGGAATTTCTAGGGTACATAATGAGGAAAGAGGGCTTAGAAAATCTAATACTCACAGGACAGATTGAAAGCCAGAGGGATAAAGGAAAACAACGCATAAAGTGATATTGAGTAAATGAATGGCGGAACAGGGTTTAGGAGAAATCACGCAGAACAAATTTATTAAGCGCCATAAGAACAGGAAATTGTGGAGAGCTATGATCGCCTACGATCCTGAGGGGACACGGCTAATAAAAAAGAGGAAATATAACAGCGTGAAGGAAACTAAACAAACGTTACTGAGGAGAAATGACAATAAAAAAAAAAAGCAGGATTCTTAGGAACGGATGCTGAGGTTACATTTAAATATTTGTAGATCATAGTTAACAGAAAAGAAAAAAAAATTAAAAAGACGTCCGTAGTCGAGTAGTGTGGGAGAAGAAACATTTAAAATAGAACTGTTGTCCTCTTCTTTATTTTCATATTCACGGCGTTTCGGACGCTGTACACGCCGGCCTTCTTCAGGTGATATATGTTGGAATTTCGAACTGAACCCATTGTTCCGTCCACTGGGGTAGATTGTCCTACTTGTCATGCCTTTTCTGGATATCTTTTATTTCCCTTTAGTAACTCAACTTTCCAAGTTTTTGTTCACCTCTACTGTGGCCAGGTATTGAACTCACGACTCTTTGAATCCAGTCACTAGATGACTTCAACCAACGCCTTTATACACTGGCCCATGTATCCTTAGAGAATATAATAGAACATGCTATTAAATTTAGACAATTAAATAGTAAATTAATGAAACGTAGTTGCTAAGCTTAATGTTTAGGTACCACCACAGAGGAACGCTGTCTTGAAATACTTTCTAACATAGAGAAAATAAATAGGGAAATATATTGAATTTATGAAGTTTTTCTCGCTTGTTCGTTTATCTAAAATTTTCTATATGTTTAGATAAGGAACTAGCGAGGAAACCGTTACCAAAACCAAGAAGAAAATCCATTAAGTACTCTCTACTAAAATAACTCACTTGTGGTAGATTAGTAGAATTAATCCGTTCTGTAACAGTTGTATTAGAACTAGCAGCATGGCCCGGCGTTGCCCGTGCTTAATTCAAAAATCGTACAGCAATCGCTATCACTTGACTTAAAATATTTTTGCCCTTCCTTGCCTTTAAAGGAGTGCCCTTTGCCGTACTGATGTTGCTACATGCCTAATTTCTTGCCTATCTCACACTTCGAATTTTTTCTAAGCTCTATACTAAACATTAAATCTGTTACGAAAAAAGAACTAAACAAAATGAACACAAAACGATCAGCTTTAAAAAAGGACACGTAACTGGAAAAACCAAATGAAAAAAAGAATGTTAACAACAAATACTTTTTCACACCCAACCCAATTCAGCGGAATCAGAATCAACGTTGAGTTTAAGCAAGCGAATGAGCCGATTGGAGTGCCATGCAGATTTAAATTTTTCCCACTTGTGACGAATGCAGCTATCGATTATTTTTGCATGCTAGCATGCTAGTTGACATTCGTCTCGGTCAGCTGTTGGCTCTCACGCTGGCCAATAGAATCTTCCTGCCTATTCGTGGCAGCCAGCTATTTGCTCACACTCTGGCCATTACAAAATGGCCACAAACTACATGAAAACTACCGTAGAAGCATGAAAAAATCGATTATTTCAACTATCGATGGGAGTTGGGAAATGCAAAGTCGGCCTTGGCTTTCCCACTAACTTGGAACCTGTGCATGTAAATTTTGGTGCAAATCCGTCGAAAATTGCGGCCGTGCATTCGTTACACACACACACACACACGCACACACATCCTGCCTTTTCTAGATAGAGATTTGCACTGTACGACTACGCAGAACAAGAAAACTGCACCTGCTGATTACGAACAAGGAAAAGAAAAGCCGTTATCACAAAAACAAAATATCTCTCCCGTGACCTAATAAATCTTTGAACATAAGTTTAATGACGTGTTCGTAATATTTGAAAAGGCGTCAAAGCGATAAGCGCCGACCTGGAAAGAAATCTAATATCTGCTTAGATCTATGACCTTTAAGACACACGACTTTTGTGAGTCCTGAGAAAATGCTGAGGGATGTGCTGGATATGTAAATCAACTTATTATAATGCTTGGCAAATTAGTCTTCCAATTTCTTGCATATACATTTATTTCTGTTTATTCTTTTTCACTGCCTCTCGACTTGTAACAAAGTATATTATACCAATAACGTCACGCTTGTAGAGCTCCCTCCTGGCTCCATGCTTCCCAGCCAACTTTAATCTGAAAAAAAAATTAATTTGCACTGTCAATCACTATCTACTGTTCTCCTGAATACCTTTCCTCTCGCTCCTTGGCAATATTCTCGTTTCTACCTGTTCCCCACCAAGTAACCCTTCGAGTCTCAGTGGCTTTTCTGCCTTACTTGGTGTAATATCGTATGCAAATGAGATAGACCAGTATAAATAGAGAACAACTGGCGAACATAGGGAAGAGTTATACCTAGCAAACCCGGTTGCTCTTCGAGACACGTATAACTGTACTACGGCTACTATTACGCAGAGAGGTTTGCAAAACATAACAATGGCGTCGCTAATAGGATCGTTAAGATCGCTGGAGAAACCAGAACACATAGAAACATGGATAAGAACTTTTGCTGCATTTACAAGAATGAAAATAATGAAGTGACACAATGACTGACGGAAGAGCGACCAAGATCAAAATAAAAGGGAAAACAAGACAACACAATACGAAAATAATTAGGAATAGTAAAAGAAAAAACAAGGGTATACGACCTCTCCAATTCAGGGAGGTGTAGTATCGTATACAAATTAGATAGACAAGTATGAATAGAGAACAACTGGCGAACATAGGGTGGCTATGCCTAGCAAACGACACGGAGAACTCTACTACGATTTCTACTATGTAGAACTCGATTAATAAAAAATTAAAAATAAGGGATTTTATATTCTCCTTCCATTTTAATTACAAGATTTGAAACTTAATAAATAAACCTATTTTTGATAGCAAGTGTACACTGCTACGGCCTTAATACTGCTGGTTTTCGCATGTTTTCTTCAGAACTCGTACAAGAATTATCCCTGAAATTAACTGTGGTGGTTATCTTACCGCCCGGAGTGACGCTGTTGCAATTAAAATATCAGCGTTAATGAAAGAAATTCTGACGTAATATATTGGTCGACAGCAATTATCACTTCTAAGCCAAAACAAAAACAAAACAAAAAACAAAAGAAAAGATTGAAGCAGGAAGATGACGGTGAAGCTTCATTAAAAAAAAAAAAAAAAAAACGGTTTCATAAATATTACTATTTAGAACAATCAATTTCTTGATTTTAAATCAGTTTGACAACAACAACAGGAAATTAAACGTAAAATTTTGTTAATTTCTGATAGGAAATAATCTGCTGGACCCCCTACCGACATTGTTGCGAGAGGCGTCGGCCACCTGCTTTTTGGCTAAGATTGCTGGGTATAACTGTAAAGGAAAAAATCAGTTCCTGTAAATACATTAAAAAGTAATTAAGAAAGCATATATCTAAGCCTAATGCTTTCATCACATACCTGTAGAGGGATGATATATATATATATATAGGTAGTAATCCGTTTGTATAATCCAGGCGTCCTATTAACACAACATAGAATTTGAAATATGTTAAAACTGATTCACAAAAGAGCGTTCTATGTTTATTTTCAATAAACAGAGCAAATTTTCTTTACAATTGGAATTACCTTTAGTAAATGACCATTTTCACCTACGTCTTTTAATTTTAAAATTTGCAGGATTTTTCAAACTGTTTCTGGTATCGGTTTGTAATGTACTATATATATATATATATATATATATGTGTGTGTGTGTGTGTGTGTGTGTGTGTGTGTGTGTGTGTGTGCCATATAAATAAACATACATACATACTTATATATATAAAATGTGAACTTTGAAATCCACACTCAGAGGCGACAGTCTGTTTCATGCTAGATGCAATGTTCGATACTGAGAAGCCTGATGATTGCGTCTAGCATGAAACAGTCTGTCGCCTCTGAGTGTTGACTTCAATGTTCACTTTTATATTTATATTTACATATGCTCTACCTCTGATATTGAGCACTTTATCCCATAAATATGTCACAACATAAAACTATATTTCTTCATATATATATATATATATATATATATATATATATATATGATAAAAATAGAGTTTTAAGGTATGCTAATATTGTAGTTAGATTACAAGAGGTTTCTTTTATGCATTTTTTATGGCAATTATTACATCTGATGGAGTAACCTCCTCCTATATATATATATATATATATATATGAAGATATTTACAATATATATATACACGTTTTATTTAAATAATGTAGACAAGTGTTGTCTATTTCTTATGTAAATTTTTTTCGTAACGTCTGATAAGTTTAATAACATTATCGTTGAACCAAGAAAGACATTCAGAATGTTGACCCATATTTTTTTAAATACAATCTAAGCTTTCGGCTTACTTAAGCCATTATCAAAGATGTCAATTACAGCATATTAAGCAATATATGGACAAGACAGTGATGATAGTCTGTCAATGTTTACATAGATGATTTCTAAGCAACGATAAACACGCGCATATAAGACGCTAGAAGTGGAAATCGCACCGCATCTCATGACGTCACACATGACCACGCGAGAGAGAATTGGAGTAGTATGAAGTATGGAATGCCGTTGGTA
>CAHIKZ030000006.1:1292500-1322500 GCA_903632075.3 Acanthosepion pharaonis | reverse complement strand
ACAAAATTAAATCCATAAATGAGCATATCCAAGATTTACGAATAAAAGAAAAAGGAAGCCCATATAATTAAAAAAAAAACCGCTTCATTACAAGAAGACAAAACAAAAGAGACACATAGATGAAAGGTAAGCATAAATGTATTAATTATCTTTTACGATAATTTAATTTTGAAATTCATTAATTAGTCGGTCACTTTCATGAAAAGCATTAAACAGTATAAGTGCCCCTTTGTCGACCGATAATATTTGCATCTGGAAACAACACCTGAAATAGCTTGGAGGTTCAGTGCGTACGAGGTAGGTTTTTGTTTGATGATGACGATGTTGACGATATGGCTGTCATCATCATCGTCGTCATTTAATAAAAAAGATAGAAAGAATTGCATATAATATCATGACAACAGAAAAGACGACGACGATGCTGATGGTGAAATAAAAGAGAGCCAGAAAAGAAAAGCAATAAGAACATTCTCGGTCGCGAATTTAAGAGGCAGGTAAAGGAAGAGTAAATGAACAATCATGTTTTGGTTATGAAGAGGACACCTGAAAAGAGAAACACATATCTTTAAAATTCTAAAAAAAAAAAAATACATCAGAAATTTTTTAAATAAATGACAGAAAAAGCCAGAAAAATAATAAATGCTGGCTCTGTAGAGGAGTAGAGGATTCACTGAAACACATTATATATATAAAGCAGACATGACGGAGTATGACTAGTCATAAAGGAAGAACTATGCAAACGACATGACTTCGGCCGTAACAGCATAGGCACAAACTAGAGATTACTTTTCTTTTATAAAAATTATCTCTGTCTATAAAGGGCAGGATGTGTGTGTGTGTCTGTGTAACGAATGCCGAAAAATTTAAATCTGCATGGCACTCCAATTGGCTCATTCGCTTGCTTAAAATCAACGCTGATTCTGATTCCGCAGAACTGGGTTGGGTGTGAAAAAGTATTTGTTGTTAACATTCTTTTTTCATTCGGTTTTTTTCAGTTACGAGTCCTTTTTTGAAGCTGATCGTTTTGTGTTCGTTTTGTTTAGTTCTTTTTTCGTAACAGATTTAATATTTAGTATAGGACTTCGCAGTGGGAGATAGGCAAGAAGTAAGGCATGTAGCAACATCAGCACGACAAAGGGCACTCCTTTAAAGGCAAGGAAGGGCAAAAATATATTAAGTCAAGTGATAGTGATTGCTGTATGAGTCGTAAGGTTTTTGAATCAAGCACGGGCAACGCCGGGCCATGCTGCTAGTATTAGATAAAACAGTTAATTTAAAAGAATATTAGATTAAAACAAAGACAATGTTTTAAAGCTTGACCCTTTAAGCCCTGCGTTCCTGAACAATTTTAATCCTTCCGCCTGAGCTCGTGAGTCAAAATTCGCAAATAATTGGTGCTATGAACAATCAAGAGTTGTCTCCCTTTCTTTTGTTTACTGGGACTATAAAAGGACACTTTACGCGAACCTTGTATTTTCAGTTGAAGAAAGCTTTCTTAAATCCTACACCTGCATACTTTCGTCATTATAAGTGTTTACTCACCGTTCAAGCGGTGGCTGGGCATTATATCAATTTTTTTCTACTACTTATAAAGCGGTGGCCAGGACTCGGAGGGTTAACTATTTAAATCATAGGTATTTTTTTTATATTTAGTATCTGCTTGTCATTTAAAGATTTAAATATTTTACTTTGCGATATCTCTATGCTCTGTTGCTGTGCAATTTTAAAAAATTTTGATGCATTTTCTTTGATTGAATTTTACTAGTATTACTAATCTAAGACTAAATAAACAATTAAAATTAGCCCGAATAATGCAAAATAGTAATAATAGTAATAATAATAAATATTAATAATAATAATAATAATAATAACAATAATAATAATAATAAACACAATACACACAGACAGAACAACCAAAGCTAACCGCCTAGACATTGTTATTAGAGATTGCATGCAAATGAGTGCCTCCTTACTGATATGGCGGTCCCTGCAGATTGCAATGTCTATTTGAAGATCATCAAAAAGCTATCAAAATATAAGGACCTTGAAATCGAAATCTCAAAAATCAGGCACATAGGAACATCAACCATTCCTGCTGTAGTTGGAGCCCTCGAATTGGTTAGGAAAGATTCCAGTAAACTAATTGGAAGGGATTCCTGGAAGACCATGCCTTAAAGAAATACAAAAAATTGTTCTCACGAGTACAGCCCATACTTTACGTAGGGATTTATCTATGTAATTTTTTTTCCAGTTGAAAATGCCATGATGCCATTTCTAACCTTAGGTCCCTGGGCGGGATCCGGAAAGAAATGAGTATACATCAGGATTCAAAGGAAATAAAGCAATAATAACAAACCACGTAAATAACAGTGGTTACGTAGTGCAGAAATAAAAGCTGCACAGGACCAATGCACTTTCTAACTAGAAATTACTTCAGGTCATTGACTATCATGACTCCGCACAATTTTCGATTCTTTGTAGCTCTTTAAAAAAATTGTCTTTTTGCTATGACTCTAAACCCTTTCATGTCAACCATTTTACACAAGTTCATTCGGTAAGTTATGTGATGTTTTCCTCTGGACCGATTGCTTTCAATATGTACCGTGAGTATCAAATTTTCAAAGCCGTCTTTTTCCTCGTTACGTGCCCTAGAACTTTCAACTATCTCTTTCGCATATTAAATATAAGTATCGTTTTTCATTCCATTTTCTCTAAAACATCGTCGTTGCCTACATGTTCAATCCATAGCATTCTCAGCATCCTTCTGTAGAATCACATTTCTGTTGCTCCAATCTCTTCTTCAACGTTCACTGCCGTATAGAAGAAAGCATATTATATAACAGTTCAATTATCTTTTCCGTGTGTCTAATACTTCATAAGATTTTAATCTTTAATTAATTACATTTTCTGTTGATGTGTCTTAAGTTGTACTCTTATCAAATGTTGAGTTTAATAAGTGCTGATCAAGACTTTTAAAACAAAATCTACACTTTAAGTGTTTTTTTTTATTTATTCACGATCAATTACTTCGTGAATTTATTGACAATGAATAAAATTGAACACACATCACGATTTCCTGGAAGAAATCGGAAAAAAAAAACTTTTCATTTCTCTAGTTTGTCTGTTTAAAAGGCAAAGTTTGTAAAATCTCATACTCTTTCGTTAGAATGTGTTATGCGCCTGTCTACGTTCTTCATTTCATTAAAAGAAGTAAGCAAATCGACCAACTGATTTACACTGAATTCTTCCTTTCAGAAAGTTCCCACTGTTGCTTTAATACGTCTAGCTTAAGTAAAAACAGTGGCAACAAAAATTTCCACATGTAAATGAAAGTTTGTCATCATTTATAGGAGGTAAAAGGGGTAATCATTTTCAACGCGGAGTTATTTTGATGTATTTTTATCGAAACAATAGGGACACTTATACTTCTTATCAGAAAGAGGGGAGCCTCGATGTGGTATAATGGTTAGCAAGCTTGTCTCGCTAGAACCATTGCAACTGAGTAAGTGAGTTCGATCCTCACTGGGTGCCCCCTACATTCGGCCTTGTGCCATATCTAAGCTACGCTTGGAAAATCTCTTACCATCAGAAAGAGATGGCTGACATTTCTAGGAATGAGGAAAGGAAGCTTAGAAAATTTAACATTCTCAACACATATTGAAACTAAGTGGGACAGAGGAAAACATTGCCTAACCTGCCTAACGAGTTTGTGTAAATCGCTGATAAATCAGTGATTAGGAGAGATAGCGAAAAGACAAACTTTAGTAAAAGCTACAAAAAAATAGAAAACTCATTTCACCCCAAGCAAAGTGGTAATGCCACTAGGATGCAAGCGGTTACTAGGAGTGCAAGAGGATGAGAAGACTTCAGTGAGAAGAAAGGACAATAAAAGAACAGGTTTCAAGAATACAGAGGATGGCGATTGACATTGCCTTTAATTTATGAAGATTGTTGATGGCAGGGAAGAAAGAAACTGGCGTGAAGCTAGTTCAACAGTAAAACTGTGGGACCTAGTTACCAATCTAGTAACGAGCTTAAATTATAATTAACTTAAAACTTCAGGCAGCAAAGAGGAAACTTTATCAAAACAATTGTCATGAAACTATTTCTAGAAAAGACAGAGGGAAGCTACGTAATATCGGTGAGAAATTGACTGAAATCGAAATGCCAGCTCGGGGCCAATTACATTATAGAAGGTTCTTTAAATTTTGTCAAGAATTTCAAGATATATAGCAGGATCACTAGATCAGATATGGCAGCATTATTCAATGATCAGACGAATGGTATATTTAAAAATGTGTAAGATGGATTCTGACGAGGAAAATTATCTGGCAAGATTAAGTGAACCAACTTTCCTTGCAGTAGATTAAGCAATTGATGCAGTATAATCACTCAACTTCATATCAGTGGAAAAACGTGAGACCCAAAATGCAAAGAGTTGCGCGCCTGAAAACTAGAATTTTCCCGCTCCCAGCAATTCGCCATTGTAAACTGATTTAGCTTACCGCTAAACGCAGCGAAGGCAGTTTTCTCTAGTCTATTGATGATTTGGAGCATGTTTTAGAATTAAAAGCGATTTATTTCAGGTTGGTTTCTCGTAAAATTACAGAAACATTTTACTATTTTGAACAAGAATCCAAAGGTAGAATCGATAGAAGAATCTGTTAGCATAGAACTTACGGTTACATCTAGCCATTTCAACTGTAAAATGATGAGACCTTACCGCCAATCTAGCCGTGCGCTTAAATACATAAATAATTTAAAAGTGGACCGGCCGTTGCTTCCCTAGGTAGATTTCGTTTTCATCAATCATGTATTTTATTTAGGCTTATAAATGGCGAATTTATGGTGTATTTTGTTTCTTTAGAATGGTGTTATCAAATTCGTATAACGCTCATAGTTGCTGGCTCGTAAGACTCTAAAGAAAACACAAGAAACAAAAGGTTGAGTAAAGAATAGTTTAATCACATGAGAACAGGAATTGAGATGCAACAGTTCAATGCAGCAAGTGTACAACTGGAAAGTGCTACGTCTTTGTGGCCCAGTTTTTGTCCCTGTTCAGACGTTCTACGCATAGCTGATGGACGAGTACATGGCGTAGAGAAGGTTAGTCAGTCTTTCTATACAACAGATGGTATGCATTAAACAAGATTGTATAAACCTATAATTAATGCTTTTTTTATAAGCCTATAATTAACACTTGATGTTTTTTTAGCAACTTACGATTAATAAGTTATATTTATTTCAATGTTTATAATTAATAGGTTTTTATAAGCCTATAATTAACACCAGAAATACTTAGAAACTTATAATTAATAATTGATTCATTTTATTAGTAATATTAGATTTTTTATAAACTTGTAATTAACACCGGGTGTGTTTTAGAAGAGTTTAATAAATATCTAATGAGAAAACATTTATAATTAATAACTGATGTTTAATACTTAATACTGGATTTTTTATAACACCTGATATTTTTAAAAGCTTATAAATAATTAATATCTGATGAGAAAAATTTATAATCAGTAACTGATTTTAGTACGTAATATTGAATTTTTTATACGTCGGTAATTAACATTAGATGTTTTTTAAAGTTTATTTTATTTTTATTTTAATACTAGTTTTTTTTTTTTTTTTTTTTTGTAAGCCTGTAATGAAGACCGGATATATTTTAGATTATAATTAATATCTGATTTTTTTTCATAAGTAATACTGGATTATACGGTAGATATTAATTAATCTCTATCTATAAAAGGCAGGATGTGTGTGTGTGTGTGTGTGTGTGTGTGTGTGTGTGTGTGTGTGTGTGTGTGTGTGTGTGTGTAATGAATGCACGGCCGCAATTTTCGACGGATTTGCTCCAAAATTTACATGCACATGCTCCAAGTTAGCGGAAAGGCCAAGACTGATTTTGCATTCCCCAACTCCCATCGATAGTGGAAATAATCGATTTTTTTTCATGCTTCTACGCCAGTTTTCATGTAGTTTGCGGCAATTTTCTACTCGGCAGAGTGAGAGCCTATAGCTGGCTGCCACGAATAGGCAGGAAGATTCTATTGCATTATGAGTCGTACGATTTTTGAATCAAGCACGGGCAACGCCGGACCATGCTGGTAGTCACTTAATAAATAGTTATTAAGATATTATAAGAATAGATAGTGTTTATTGGAGCAAATAATTTTCTTTATAAATTTTCTATAGATTTTACTGTTTTATCTCAATTTTCTGGTGAAAACATTTACTTGTATACTAATCAGAGATTTATAGACAGATAAGTGTTAACGTATATATTTTTATTATCATGTGAAATTCTATATACAGTTTATATGCGATTTATGAATAAATTATCCTAACTCTACATATTTGTACAGCGTGATTGTTTGCGCGTAATTCAACATGCATTATTTTTTTTTCTAAATAAACGCATTGACAACAATATTGTTGAAATGCCAACGGCTTCAACAATGAAGCAAAAAATAGAAGTGTTGCGTGGAAACAACATGAAAGATGGCAGAGCGGAAGCCAGCTCTAATGGCAGCTTTAATTGTTTTAAGAACAGCGATATTTTCATGGGATCATCAGCTTTTTAGCATTTGGCTTTGTTTGGAAAGCAGAAGAGGAAAAATAAATTCTTCGTAAGTAATGAAGGGAAAGAAAAATGTTAAGAGTAATATTAGCCGTTTCCCTATAAATAAATATTTGGCATTCATTGACCGCGCAGCCAATACTGCTTTCGTTTGAAATTTATAAAATATTACTCTTAAAATACTCTTTTTTTTTTTTAGAAAAACAGATTTCTAAAGCTTAGTCGCTGTTAATTCTATTTCTAGTACTGGTGGGGTGAGTTCGTTCCTAACCTTCTGTTTAAAGTGGTATAAAAATATTAATATATTGAGTATGAAATTATTTCCTCGTCGAGATTTTTTTAAGTAAAATAGATTCCCAAGTTGGCATCTACGCGGATGACACTACAATTTACTCCTGCCTCAAAAACAAATCTAGTGTTACTGACAAAACTAACTGGGCCGTGCATCTTGAAAAGGACCTCCAATCGGTTGTGATCTGGGGCAGGAATTGGCTGGTCAACTTTTATTTATTTGTATACTTTCATAAAAGAACATTATTATTTTTTTAATTTGCAACTTTTTTCTATATATACATATTAAGAAAGTATATGTGGTTCTCATTATGCTATATATATATATATATATATATATATATATATATATATATATATATATATATATATATATATTCTGTTTATAAGTTATATTTATATATACAAATATTTAAGTAAATGCTCTATTTTAAATTAAACAGTAAATATACTATCCTGAATGCCCGAGAAATTTCATTGAAAAATATGGGTCCTCCGACAGGAAATCGAACCTGTATCCTCCACAAATCCATCCTATAGTCTGACGTGCTATATCCTTTAGCTACAGGGGAAGCATCTGGTTAACAAGGTCAACTTACTGTTTTTAAACTACAAATTTTCTATGATTTCTCTCGAGCGCTCATATCTAATCGAAGCGTATCTTAACATAAACAAATGACATCATATATTATGAAATGGACAAGGCGCGACAATTATTTTAATATATTTTCTGTTTATACGTTATTTTTATAGATACAGATATTTAAATAAATGCTCTGTTTATAACAAACAGTATTAACAATATTTACTGGTCTCAATGTCCGAGAAATTTCATAAAAAATATGTGTCCTACGACAAGAATCGAACCTGCCGTACTATACTATTTACCGATAGAGGAACATATATATATATATATATATATATATATATGTGTGTGTGTGTGTGTGTGTATGAGTGTGTGTGTGTGTGTGTGTGTGTGTGTGTGTGTGTGTGTGTGTGTGTAATGAATGCACGGCCGCAATTTTCGACGGATTTGCTCCAAAATTTACATGCACATGCTCCAAGTTAGCGGAAAGGCCAAGACTGATTATATATATATATATTATATTATATTACTGATTATATATATATATATATATATATGTGTGTGTGTGTGTGTGTGTGTGTATGAGTGTGTGTGTGTGTGTGTCTGTGTCTGTCTGTGTGTGTGTCTGTGTGTGTCTGTATGTGTGTCTGTGTGTTTTGAACAATAAAAAATATTCAAATCTTCACACACACACACTGGGTTGTATATTAATATTCTTTCGTTTTTATTATTTCAGTTAGATCCTTCGACTATTTAGGGCCAAAATGGCCATCATCAGGGGAGAAAAAACTCTGCTTTTTAGTAGCAGTGAAATATATATATATATATATATATATATATATATATATATGGTAGAGAAAATGTGAAAAATGACTTAATGCCCAGCCACCGGTTGAACGAAAACCATTTTTACATATATTGTGAAACATTCCATACCAATTATTTGCAAATTTTGACTCAGGAGCTCAGGCAGAAGGGTTAAAATTGTTCAGGAACACAGGGATCAAAGGGTTAATTTAAGAATTAAAATACATCTGAAAATTCAAATAGGAAAACCGTGAAAATTTCACTGGTTTTTCTTGTTGATGTATGATTTTATTAATATGAGAAAATCCTAAAGGAGTGAGGCAACTTTATTAAATTGTGATATTTAAAGAATTACATTTCTTGTACGATTAATTTTATTTAATTTGCGTTCTGTTTCTAAATTTCAAAAAAAATAATTGTTTCCCCACAGCCAAATTAATTATTTTCTCACAGACAACTTATCATGTACTCAAAATGTAGGCGAAGGTTAAGAGCATTAGCGTTCCGACTGAGACCCGGGTTCGAATCTCACCATGGTCAATTAATTAATCAAGAAAGTGACTTATTGATAATATTGTCCTGGAGTGACGATTCTGGCAGGCAGCAGCTCTACAATGTGATTGAAAACCATACCACGGTTTGATTTAAGATTTATGAGTAAAATTGGGTAAATGGAACAGCTCAGAAATCATCGATGGCTGTCCTAACAATTAATTCACCAATGCCTAAGTCAGAAGTCCTAAACACATAAGCGGATAGAATTTCTTTTTGCTTTGATTGGCAATCTATCTAGAGATAGCGTTGCGATAAAAGTAACTATTCCCCGGAATCTTGGCGACACGGAGGGGTGCATAGGTGTAAATCGAACTCACACTAACTGAAAATTTTAAAAGACGAAATGTCGCGAGTTTTCTCAATCTGACGCAAGCGAAAATAGCGCAAAAATGATCGGATTAGTGAACTTGATTGTTAAGCGTAAAATTGATCGGATTAGTGTCCTTGATTGTTAAGCGTAAAATTGATCGGATTAGTGTCCTTGATTGTTATCGTCACAACAATGTGGTCTCCGGCTTTCTTAAGTGTTTCCCATCGTTGACAACTTTCCAGGAATTTCGACGATTAGCTAAGGGATTCGCTTCGAAATTCACAGAATATTACCAGCTTAGACAGAGACTCGAAGAAGACTTAAAAGCACAATGGTTAAAACAATTACAATGAGGATAGTATTCAAACAAACAAATACGAAAATCACGAATAATTCACCTCGAAACGTTAGGCAAAAGAATAAGGGAAATGAATGTAACACTGTATGTAAAATAGACAAGAATAAGTTATATCGTATTTCTGAAATGCAATATATCTGATAGGATCAGTTCATCGCAACAAATCTTGCAAAAATGAAAAAGGAAGAAACGGCGGTGCCTTTTCAGTGGTCCGTGAATTGACGAATCACAAAGTAGCGAGAACGCAAGAGCTTCCTTCGTAAAAAAAGGAGTTTCTTCGTCCAAAACTTTTTAGTGAGAATTTTCCCCGAGTAGGGTATGTATCTGTAATATGATAGGGTAGTTTCTATCACTCACTACACCCTCTCACACTGACGAGTCGATAAGTAGTACTAGGGACAGTAAAATAGCCAATGGAAACCGTATTCGTTTTGCTATTTATTGCAAGAAAACTTATCTCTTGGTAAAAAGAAAGCTTACTTGACGTTCAGTAAATAACAGAAACAGTGCGACTTACGTCTATTGACTTGAAAACAATCGTGGAGACTAACGCTGCGACACAATCGAAACGGACAACGACGGAACAACGACCGAATTCGCCAAACACCAGTTTGAGCCACATATGAGGCAGTGACAATGTCACATGAAGACGATGATAGCCTGCGACATTTATTTTTCTGCGTTATAATCAAAATACAGAATAGAAATAGAAAAGTGTGTGTCTTTTTTTTTTTACTTTAATTGTATGAATTATTGTTGTTGAACATGCTAAGTTGGCGAAAATTATGACGTCGAATGCAGGACTTTGCGTGTGAGGTTTCTCTTCTCAATCACGGAATCACGAACATTTTTCTTTAAAAAAATAACACTATTGTTGAATGCAAAAAAAGAAAGAAAAACGCCTTGAATAAAATACGCGGGAAATATTTAAACAAATTCTTTTCCTTTTCTTTTTTCTTTCTTTCTTGGGGTGATTTATTTATTTTTGGGATAAAGACGAATCACGCAAAATAAATTAATAAGAAAATTAATAAGAAAATTAATATTTAACTGATGCATCAGATCATTAACCTACTTAAAGTATCACACAAAATAAATATCATCTCTATCGCAAAATAGTTATCACATTTCGTATCAGTCAGTCACTTATGCGTGATACACGCTGAGCCGATCATATATCTTTCGATATATGACTGACGTTGCCATCTCTTTCTGCTGTAGACCAGCTACCATGCAAGGCTATAGAACCTGGTCTGCCCTGATATTTACCCATAGCTGGGGAGAGAAGAAGAGTATTCGTACCTTTCCCAAGGGTATTCGCAATATAATGGATTCGAGTGGAATTCGAACCCGGCTCTCTGATTCCATAATCTGAGCTGCTATCCATTACTACACCGTCAAATCTAACTACTATTATTAGAAAAGATTATACCAATTTTTTGGTTTCGTTTTATCCAGCCCATAATAGCAGATTTGTGACCATCAGCAGGGGCTTTTTCAAGATTTATCAATTAGTCTATCAACTTATGTGTTACTTCCGATTTCAACAAGATAAATTCTGTTTTCAACCAACTGTAATCGAATAAATACAGATTGAGTTGCGGTCTATGTATAGTAGGTATACATTAGTCGGGTTTATTCTTCAGTCAATATAAGTAGGCATTAGTCTGGTTTTATAATTGAATATATATCTAAATATTGACTGGATTGTTTATACTTAAGTCTATAGGTAAATATTGCTTGCGTTTATACTTGAGTCTATGGGATAGTATTTTTTTGTTTTATACTTGAGTATAGAGATAAATATCGGTCGTGTTTATACTTGATTCTATGGATAGATACTAGTCGGGTTTATATTTGAGTCTGTGGTTAAAAATCAATTGGTTTTATACTTCAGTCTATACGTAAACATGCGTCAAGTTTATACTTCAATCTATAAGTAGGCACTGGTCGGATTTATACTTTAGTAAATAGGTAGACGTTGTCAGCATTATCCTTGAGTCTTTAGATAAACATTAGCCGGGTTTATACTTGAGCTTATGTGTGGATTTTATTTGGGTTTGTATTTCTGCCTATGGGTAAATATTGGACAGATTTATACATCAATCTACAGTGCAAACATTTGATGGGTTTATACACTAGTCTACAGGTAGACATTTGTCGTTGATACCCGAATCGGCAGGCGCATATATTCTAGGTTGCCCGTGAAAAGTGATTTTGCCCCATTTTAGAGGATACATCCAGCGTATTCTACTCTGTGCCGATATGGGGGATACCAGCAAGATTTGAATTCACATTCATTTGAAGCCTGAGCAGAACAACGCCTTATTGATCAGGCTCTGAAAGCCGACAACTCAATTGTCGTCCAAATTTAAACTTTTAGAAGAGGATACTGAAAGCCCGTCAAAAGTATACGAATTGGAATATATGGACATATTTTTTGGAAGTAGGACTACCCGACAGTTATTCAGTGCCTTCTCAATTCCTATCCGAAGGAGCATATTAATCTTTAATAAGATTTCTCGAATCTCCAGGCTGACAGACGAAAACAAATATACTGCTATACTAAAAATAAAGAAAGGTATATTCAAATATGGTTACCCACTATAATAACGTTTAAACTTATATATATATATATATATATATATATATATATATATATATATATATATATATATATATATATATATATTTAAACGTTATTATAGTGGATAACCATATATATATATATATAGAGAGAGATTTTTTTTTCTTTTCAATAATTATCTCACATTTTTTTCCTGTAATATGAACTCACAGCCTGTCGCTTCAAAAATGTCTATTATTTCTAAGCAGTTGTCAATTCATTGAAATAAAAAGAAAATTGTGCTGTTCAAACAGAAATCTAGATCACAGATCAAAGTCTTTAAAATAAAGAAAATTGATCTGAAGACAATTGTACAAGAGAACACAAAGCGGATCATGGCGGGAAAAACGCCGAAGAAGGCCATGTAATTAAATACAAACAGGAAACAATGATGGAATTTACAGCGAGTCGAGTTTTAGTGTGATTAAGATTTGGCGCATTTTACTCTCCAATACGCAAAATCAATCAGAACAAAGAAACCAAATAATGCAAATAAAATAACGAGAGAAATAAGCGTAAGGAATGAAGAGGTGATCTAAGAAAGTAATAGAGAGGAAAAAAGAGAAATGTAACAGAGGAGGAGGAGAAAGAGAAGAAGAAGAAGAAGAAGAAGAAGAAGAAGAAGAAGAAGAAGAACGGAAGTAAATATGTAAAAAGATGGAAACATGGAATAGGTAGAAACGGTACATAGAAAATTGCAATGGATTTGAAAGGGAAAGAAAAAGAATCTCGAGCAAAGAAAGAAAGAAAAAAAAGAGAGGCGTCTGTAAATAAAAAAAAGACAAAGAAAAAGAAGAAAATTTAGAAGGAACTGAAAGAGAAAGAGGAAAGGTTGAGAAATAAGGGAAGAAGAAAACATGCTATGAAGGTGAAGAAGAAGAAAAAATATGTAGGTAGGAAAAGAAAGAAAGGCGATGAGAAGCAAGTAAGATAAACATTTAAAGTAAAACAAGAAAGAAAGAGAAATGTAAAAAAAAAAGACAGAGGAAAAATAGTTTGAAGTAGAATGAGAAAAAGAAAAAAAACAATAAAAAAGAAAACGAGAAATGAACGTGAAGAGAAATACGTATGTACAATAGGAGAGAAGAATACATAGGTAGAAAAAGAAAGAAAGAAAGAAAGAAAGATATGTACAAAATGACAGAGAAGAGGTTCAAGTAGAAAGAGAAAATGAAGAAAAAGGATTAAGAAGAAAACGAGAAATGAACGTGAAGAGAAATACGTAGGTAAAATAGGAGAGAAGAATACATAGGTAAAGAAAGAAAGAAAGAAAGAAAAGAAAGAAAGAAAGATGAATATAATCTGGGAAAAGGAGATAATTTCGGGCCAGAGTAGACAGGGAGAAAGGAGAATAAAAACACACAAAGAGTGAGAAATTAAAACGAAGGAGCCAAAGAAACAAAGAGTTGTGTCAATAAATGAAACAAAAGCGAACAGAATGCCTAAAATTAAAGACAACCATGAAAGAAATAAAAGTAGAGACTCGAACGCCCGCCAAGCAGTGCCAAATTGTTAACTTAGGTGTAAATTGAGACTCGTAACAAGAAACTGGTGTTTAAAGTGAGAATTGATCGTGACCGTTAAATTGTCGGACGAAAGAGGAAATCAGACGAAAGATCTAAGCTTGGTGTTGGGAAAGCAGCTCGTAAAAACAAATACCAAAGGGAAATTGGTTTGAAGCGATTCAAAAGTAGGTATTATTAAAACAGTGTGCACTAAGAGGTGATCACGAGGCTCCCCTCCACCCGATGTTTCATTGCTACATTTATTGTCTTTCGTCCTAACTTCTTTCGCTTTAAATTTCCAACTCATAGAGTCTGGGCGGAAACCCCAGTGCACCAACCAATGGGGTAATGCAGATTTTTTATATTTTTTATTTTCGAAGGTAGGATGGGAATCAGAGCACAGAAAGAGAATGGCCACAGAAAGGCAATAAAAATTGGCCATATGATTCGTTTATAATTAATTTCTATCAAAGCTCCAATTTCTAACCTTGGGATTGTACGACAGCGGATTAAATCGTTGGTTCTTGAGATTTGAATAATCGTAAGTTCAATCCTTAGGCTGGAAAAAGGATTAAAAATTAATTGAGCGGTTTACAAAAAAAAGGACTAGGATATAGATTAAGGAACAATAATAATATATCCCGTAGATTAATTAAAAAATGTTAAGTTAAAGATTCATAATATGTTACCTTACTGAACAAAGACTTGAAAAAGGCCGGAGAGCCCAACGACTGTAACACTGTGGCAATAAGAAAAAAAGATGAAGACATTGGTTCGATAGTAGATATTTTAATTTTTTCTTTCATGTTAAATGTCATTTCAAGACGTGAGGGATCATGGAAAACTATTTTTTATTGCTCTAAGAAACACCAGATATTTTACTATCCCGTTGTGTTCTTGTCCTAAGAGCCAGTCACTCAAAACTCATTAGGCAGTTTACTCGCAGTTTCATCCTTGTTTTTTCATATCTTCAGAGTTAAATTCTCCAAGTATTGTTTCGCACGACTTGTTTCAGAATGTTCAGCTGTCTCTTTCTGTTTTTATCAGTTTCCGTAGAGTTTCTACTTTCTTAAAACCTTCCTCTTTATACACATTCTCTGCCCATGGTATTCTCTATGATCTCTTGGTATAAACACATCATGTAGTTTACTCACTCTTCTCCACCTGCCTTCAGTTTGTCTTGTGAGTATTTGATATAATGGAATATGGATACACCTGTGTTCCCCCTCAGTGGAATGTGATTGGCTGGTGTCCGTTATAAATACCGACGGACGTGTAGGAGAGTCAGAAGAGAGCCTTAGTCTGAGAGCTAAGTCTATAACGACGCCCATTGGACTACGCCATTGATCTACACTTCTTACCTGCAACTACGACGCGTACCAGTCGATTACTGCTACCATATTCTACTTGGTTATAGTAGCCAAAACCACTTAGCTACTTTGTTCAAATATATCCTTTTCCGGGACATATCAGCATTAAATTCTCCAAACCCATCTTCCCCTGTTCTAAATTATTTATCCTTTCCATTCCCATTTTCTTCGAAATTTCCTCGTTGCTTAGATATTCCTTGCATGGTGTTATGGGACCTTACCCATAATAACATAATGGACTATTCCATACGTAATAAATACTGCGCCTCAAGAGGAAGCAGAGAGTTCTGTCTGAAGTCGGGCGACCGGCTGATCGGCTTATCGGTTGAACTCTCTGCCTTCGGGCGGGGAGAAACCCGAACGAGGCTACGCCGAAGGGCGGAGTCTCTTTCGAGGAGGTAAACCGACCCTGAACCCGTTTATACGGGTTCAAATGGCATATTTTTGGCCGAGCCCACGGGCTCGGAGATCCCACGTTAAACTGGCCTTGTGCCACATGATGCCCTCGTGGGGGGTGACTAAATACCGTTCCGTCTGAAGTCTGGAGTTCAGCCTGAAGTCTGGAGTGAAGTCCGTCAGAAGTCTGTCAGTCAGTCAGTCAGAGCGAGCGAGTCAGTCAGTCGAGTCAGAGAAAGCCCGAAACAGAGTCGCGTTCAGACAATTACTACTAAACCTGATTTTTCGTACTAACACTTTTCTACCTCTCTGTATATATTCCTGTTTGTAATATATCTGTGTTACTCCATATCCGCCTTCGAGTTCTTCTTTATTGGTTCTACCTTGGACTATCACCGTGGTACAAGGAACCGGACCATAACACATGGTATTCTCAGAATTCTTCTCTAGAACCACATTTCTGTCGTTTCGCATCTCATCTTCCTCTGTGAGGAAATTATTGACCATTCACTGCCATAACTTTTCGACACTCTTTTATTTTAATTTCGTATTTCATTTTTTCTATTTCATTTCTGAGATAAGTAACTGCCTATTAATACAAGACTATCAGCAATAACTTATCTCAGAAATTAAGTATTAAATTATGAAAAACGGTACGAACCCACCATATAACCAAATGGCATAACCATCTGACATTGAATATAAAAGGCTCTAAAACAGGTCAAAATGTTCTTCTGGGCGGTAGCCTTGTGGATATAAGCGTTGGTTGTACATGTATAACTGTTATCTAGTATTCAATCCTTGGATCAGGTATCGAAACACCAATTCTGCAGGAACGAACAACAAGTGACGCCAGAGAGACAAAATATCACGATAGACAACAGATATCCCATTCAGCCAATCAATGAACGCCTGATGTTGACCAGAGGGTACTTGGTCGAAACGTTTTGTCAATAATAACATTTGTTTATAATGAAGTTTCTTCTTCTTCTTCTTCTTCTTCTTCTTCTTCTTCTTCTCCTCCTCCTCCTCCTCCTCCTTCTTCTTCTTCTTCTTCTTCTCCTTTATCTTCTTCTTCTTCTTCTTCTTCTTCTTCTTCTTCTTCTATACTTTGTCCCTTCATGAAGTACGTTATCATGGCTCTCCTGAAATGTCCTGTCTTTTTGTGGCTCCTAACAATGGTTGTCTTTTTGCTATACCACTAATCTCCTCTTCTGGTGACCACTTACACAAGCACGCGAAGTGACTTACTCTTTCGCCTTGGCTTCAATTTGTCCTGTGGGTATTAAATTCTCCAAGTGCTCTCTTCAGAATTATATATTCCAGTTATTTCAAGTGTCTCTTTCTGATTGAAATCGTTATTCCCGTTTTCTTTTTTTCTTAATGTTTCCTCTTGACTCGCATATTCATGGCCTGATATTTACAGTACCCTTCTGTATAACCATATCTCTTCTGCCTCAAGGTCCGTCTTCATCTGTGAAACATTCACTATTTTTGCGCCAGCAATTAAGATTTTCACGGGTGCTGAGGTGAACACCACGCGGCGACATTCTGTTTCATGCGTGAAGGCAATCTTCAGGCCACGTGTGTTGTTTGTTGACTCGAATATTTATATGCCCTAGTCAAATAAGATAACCAACCTCCGAAAAACATCTAAATAAATAAATAAGCATATTAAGTATATAATAAACAGATCGACAAACTTCAAACAAACACCCGTAAATCCAAATAATGAGTAAAAAGTTCACAAACAATATTATAAAATAGCTTCATATAAACCACATTTGGATTGTTACGAACTGGCAACATACGGATGTAAACATCAGTTTTAAAAACGAAAAGATTTGATCGCTCAGATATAAAATCATGGCTCAGGTGTCAACGAAAAACAAACAGTGTGAAAGTTTAAAAACAATTTTATATAACAAAACAATTGAATAGGGAGAAAAATGTAAGCTAGCAGACGTAAGATCAACAAGAAGCACTTATCTAATACGGGGTATCACTCCGATTATACATGATCATGAGTCCGTAAGATGAAGTGTTCGTAACAGCAAACATATTGAGGTACTTTAGAATGTCCGGAATATCTTTAATTACTATTTCTGTTATATAAACTTGGAGATTCCGGAGTGATACTTCCATTTCGTTCCGCATCTAGCAATCGAAATAAATCCAAGATAAGAGATGGAAAAATTTTTCAGGAATAATATTTTCTTATTCTGTACAAATATAGTAACCGAATAAGTCCAAAATAAGACTAGTAAGAGTTCGGTGGGAATGATATTTTCTTACACGCTACACATCTAGCAATGGAATAAGTCCATAAGCGCGTTTCTTATGACCAGACGATGGGAGTCAATTTATTCACGACTTGACTTGATCGGAGAATTTCTAGAAAGTGAAAACATATTTAAAAATGATACTGTTGGCACATGTAACGTGGGCTTGGGCGACCGACTTTTACTTAACTCTCTGGTTGGTAAGTGACCCAGATTTTATCCCGCCACTTCTCAGTCAAGACAGTAAATAAAGGAAAAGAAGAGGGAAGAAAGAAAAAGGAAACACAAAGAAAGTGTGTCCCTTGATAGAGTGATAATACGTCTAATTTTAATTTTAATTTTGAAGATCCAGAATTATTTCTCCTCAATAGCTTCGAGGATATTTTGAAATATAACTGTGAGGAGAATACAATAGACTATGCAAACAACACACACATGGCCTGAAGTTTGAGTTTAACCATGAAACAGGTTGTCTTGTCGTTGCTCGGTGTCCACTTTCATATATATATATATATATATATATATATATATATATATATATATATATATATATATATATCCTCCCTCACAATAACACGCACATGCACAACGCAATCTTCAGGTGTTGAGTATAGAATGACCGTTTCGTAATTTAAATTTTAAAAATATCTTGTTATCGCAGTTTTGGCGCAATTATATATTATACTGGAATTACAGTTTTTGATTTAAAAATATATTTGGTATTTAAAATAAACAGTATTTGTATATATATATATATATATATATATATATATATATATATATATATATATATTTATTTATCTTATGCAGTGTTACATTAGAACATACATATATCCACTACAAAATTGTACATTTTTGTTTCAACGTCAAGAAAAGGGAAAACCGTTTTTAGACGTATCATCAGGTGGGGGAATTGTTGTGTTCACCATAACACCATAATTCCCCACTTGATGAGACGTCTAAAAAAAGGTTTCCTTTTTTTTTTTGATGTTGAAACAAAAATGTACAATTTTTCTAGTGGATATGTGCATGTTATAATGTAACACTTCATAAGATGAATAAATATTTACGGACTCTACTTTATGTATTGAACACTATTTTTAAATTAATGTTTTGAACGCTGTAATCTGACTGTTCGTTCTCCTACAATTTGATATATATATATATATATATATATATATATATATATATATATATATATATGTAAAAATCTATAAAAAAAAATATTTTAGAGTTGTGAGTATTATTTTTTTTATTTTTTATATTAAGCATAAAGTATTTATTTTTTCTTTCCAAAACAAACCATAATTTCCATTAAAAATTAATCTAGATTATCATATTTAAGCATATATTTATTTTTATGCCTACATGTAATCATCAATTCATTTCTCTTGCGAACATTAAGGACACCGGAGAACGTAATAACTCTGTTGTATTACATCACAGTTTTAACACAGTTTTATTAACATATATATATATATATATATATATATATATATATATATATATATATATATATATATATATATATATATATATATATATATTTTCGCTGCACAGCATGTTTCATTAAAAACGACAAAAACAATCTTTCAAGGTACTTTTAAAATTTACCGGTTTTAAATTTTTTTATTTTACATTTTTTCTTATGTTCGAACAAGAGCTTTTTTTTGTATTTTACTGGACAAAGGGTTTAAAAAAAAAAAAAAAAAAAAAATTGTTAAGAACTGTCAAAATGTTTTTTTTACAATACTTTTATTTAACTACGAGCGCTTTCGACTATACCTTTTTAGCCATTATCAAACAAGAGCTTTCTTTTTTTCTGGATGATTCCATTTTTCAGCTTAATTGAGTGTATGCATTATGTGTATATCTTAGTGTGTGGTAGGGATGTTTTTAATTTCCGAATACAGTTAGCACATTGTGGCTTTGTTCGTAGTTAATATTGTTAAGAGTTGGCTTTTTCTTTTTTATTATTAAATCTTCCATTACTTTTAGTCATTTTTGCAGGTGGATGCAGTTATTATATTTGCGTTTTCTACTAGTATGTTCCTAATGGAGTCTGGTAAATTTGTGTGTGTTTAAATGGTTTCTAATGGAGTTGTGATCAGATAGGTGTAACGTAAGACGTCTGGATAAGCATGTAGTTGTGTAACCGATGTAATTGTTTATGAGTCCGGTTTGATCAGGAACACAGTTCCTTAAGGGGCATTTGAACACATAGATAATATTCGTTCTTTGTAATTTTGATTTAGCGTTTAGATGTGTTGTTATATTTGAGGATAAGGTTAGCTGTCTTAAATTTTTTATAATAGATAATTAATTTGATTTGTTTATTCGGGTCAATTGGAGTAGTATATTTCTTTATAATATGCCTTAGAGAAGATTCGTCTTGTTTGTAATATATATATATATATATATATATATATATATATATATATATATATATGTGTGTGTGTGTGTGTGTGTGTGTGTGTGTGTGTGTGTGTGTGTGTTGTTTGAGTACTGATATGGTGTAATGGTTAACAAGTTTGTCTCGACAAATCATTTACACCTTACTAGGGAGTCCTATCCCCACTGAGTTCTCCCTTTTTTCGGTTTTGTACCACATCTAAACTATGGTTAGTAAATCACTATATATAAAGGGTGTTCCAATAACTTGGACCGATTTTAAATGTGAAATAAGTTTAAGCGTCTAATGATTTTTTTCTTTTTCTTTCAGATTTGGCGGACATTTCGGCGATATTATTTTTTTTCACACATAATTGTCATGACTTAAATAACATGGTCCAATAGAGAAATAAATAAATTTTCACCAATAACACTGATTTATTTACTGCTGACTTTGATCCCTCTTAATGAAACACCCTTATATAAAATATGTCTTAATAAAACACCCTTTATTTGTGTTTTTATCACTTTAAACGTTATTTTTAGTGGATACACATATTTGAGCAGACGCTCGATTTATTTAGTAAACAGTATATTATTTATTTTCTTCTACCGGCCTAAATATTCGACAAATCTTATTAAACGAAAATTTGAGCTCTCCGGCAGGATTGTGTGTGTGTGTGTGTGTGTGTGTGTGTGTGTGTGTGTGTGTGTGTGTGTGTGTGTGTGTGTGCTCGAGCGCGCGTGTACTCGGTTCAGAAATTCTTCTGACCAAGAACCTTCCACGTAGTTAAATGCGTGATGCTACGAGATGAATTACGACTTTTTTTTTTCAAAAGAGCAAAGAAAATGGCAAATTTGATTTAAAGTTATGAGAAGGCTTATCGATGATTGAAAGAAAAATTAGGATGACAGAGAAGATTAAATTGTGGAATTCAAAATAAATCCCCAGGAGATAAGAAAGAAAAAGTATATGATTATTTCAATTTTCATTAGGAATATTTCTCGTCTCCCTCTCTCTCTCTCTCTCTCTCCCCAATCTCTTCCTCTCACTCTCTTCCTCAGTAGATGCGGACACACACACACACACCTGCAGAGAATTACATCCAGATTTACATATGCATGCATAAATTTGAAAACTATTATCACACAAAGTTCTGACCATGAAGAAATATTCTTCTATGCGTCATGTTCCTTGTGGATGTAGGTAATTATGGATCTTTTTCAATGTCCATTTACACAATCTTGTTAAAGATGATAATACAATTTTAATGATTATCCATTAAAATATCGTTTAAAGTAAAAAAAACAATATATATATATATATATATATATATATATATATATATATATATATATATATATATATATATATATATATATATTGTGTATTTAGGCAGCATATTTTCATTTATACACGTTTCATTAAAATATATAGACAAGTGTTGTCTATTTATTTTATGTAAAATTTGTTCACGAGAGTGAATTGTAGAATGAAATAAGGAAAGCCGTTGGTATAAACCAATGGCTTCTGTTACCAATTATAGACATTTAAGAATATTTGTAGACATGCCATAATTGATTTTGTTTAGGTTGGGTTTTAACACACAATTCCGTAAAATACTTGTCGAAAACACAACTATACTTCGACATGAAAACAATAGACAAATCTAAAAATACTTGAAGCATTATACATCAAACAGTTAAAATCCAAATATTCTCGTGTAGTCATGTGTGACGTCATGAGATGCGGTGCGATTTTTCGCTTCTAGCGTCTTATATGCGCGTGTTTATCGTTGCTTAGTGATCCACTATGTAAACAATGACAGACTATCATCACTGTCGTGTCCGTATATTGTTTAATATGTTTGTGATTTACATCTTTGATAATGGCTTAAGTTTTTTTAGATTATATTAAAAAATAATGGATCAATATTGTGAATTTCTTTCTTCGTTTAATGATAATGTTATCAATCTTATCAGAAGTTACGAACAAATTTTATAAAAAAAAATAGACAACACTTGTCTATATTATTTAATGAAACGTATATATATATATATATATATATATATATATATATATATAAGCAAATATATGGATATAGATCCGACAGTATGAAGAAAAAAATATACTGAAAAAACAAACAAAAATCCTAATATGCGATTATGCTGTTATAAACGCTGATCTTATAAAAGATTTCAGTTATCTGTTTGGATTGGTGTTGCTTTTATGTCCATCGTCGTTTTCATGTTGAATTGTATATGGTCTATGTTAATTATGTTTTTATGAATATGTCCTGAAGATGGTCTATTAGACCGAAACGTCCGACGTTGACATTAAACATTAAAATAGCATAATCGCATATTAGGATTTTGTTTGTTTTTTTTCAGTATTTTTTTCATATATATATATATATATATATATAAATATATATATATATAGTGGTTAACTAAGTTAGCTTAGATGTGGCAGAAAACCGAAAAAGAGATCGCCCAGTGTGGATGGAACTTATTACTAAGTTGTAATTAATTTTGTGTTGTAGCATACCTACGGATGATAATGGGTATGTCCCCATTCGCATAAATACAGTAGTAAATACTGTATGTTGGTATACAGTTGGAGATTCGTCTCCAGCTGTACTGGTCAAACTCTCTGCCTCCAGGCAAGAGGATCCCCAGACGAGTCTATGTCGAAGGACAGAGTCTCGTCTCGGGAAACAACACCGGGCCCCGTTTTATACGAAGTTTACGGGGAAATTTTGCCAAACCTCCGGGCTCAATACCCCCTGTAAATTCGCCCTTTTTATATGACCTCGTGGGTCGGTTTGTAGATATCCTGCAGTTTGAGATTTGTCTCCAGCTGTGCTGGTCAAATTCTCTTCCTCCGGGCAGAGAGGATCCCCAGACGAGGCTATGCCGAAGGGTAGAGTCTCGTCTCGGGAAACAGCTACCCAGCCCCGTTTTATATTCGGCCTTGTGTCACATATGACCACGTAGAGCGTTTGGTAGATATACTACATTTGGAAATTCAGTGTGGAATTCACTTGACTCACTTCTACCAGTTGACTAATTTACACGCCGCTGGTGAATCTTTTATGCGATGTTCTTGTCCTAAGTATTATTGTTCATTACCAACTTTCGTGTGATTATTCTATTCAAACCTTCCTTATTACAACATTTAAAGACAAGCTTGTTGAATTACACAATATCACTCAAACACAAAATACACATATATATATACATATATATATATACATATATATGTGTGCGTATCTGTCTGTCTGTCTGTCTGTCTAGATAGATAGATAGATAGATAGATTATTGGTGTTAATAAAACAGTGCTCTGTGTAATACAATAGAACTATTACGGTGTCAGAACGTTCGACATTAACCTAATTAAACAAGAGAAATGCATTGATAGTTACATATAAGCATAAAAATAAATATATGCTTAAATATGATAATCCAGATTAATTTTTAATGGAAATTATGGTTTGTTTTTTTTATAGAAAATTTAATCTCTTTATCCTTAATATAAAAAAAATGATATTTAAGTTCTAAAACATTAAAAGTCTTGTTATCACTCACATCAAAGCGCTTTTGGTTGATCAGAGCCGGGTACTTTTGCTCAACTTTTCGTAGACCCGCTCCAGTTGCTGACAGTAAAGTTCGGCACTGATGGCACGACCATTCGGAACCAACTCAAAATGCCCCAGATTCCTTCAAAGTTCCACCAAACGCACAACACGACTTTCTTTCCAATTTATCTTTGTTTGGAACCGACGGTGTCTCTTTCCCTTTCTGAACCCATCGCTTGTCTCGTTTGTGCTGGATTGTGTTGCATAAAAAATTCAATTTTCGCAAGTGTTTACGAACTTTGGGACAACCTAATAATTCAAAAGAGACTGGAAGAGTGGGCGTTCAGGATTATTTTCATTTCACGATTCGATAGGAAAGGTTGAATGAGTTCAAAAATTTCTCCAGGATTTTCAGTTTGTGGAAAGTTCTGCATACCAAACCCTGGCAAAAGTTTTCGAGATTTCTAAAAGTACAGCTCACGCTTCACCATTTGTATATTTTAAACAAACTCCTCTCCGTGATGTGTATGCTTGTGCGCCCTTTTTCATGTGCCTGTGTGCGTGTGTTTTTGTACGTGCCCCTGTGTATTTGTTAAAAAAATACATTTTTAAAAAACGTCCTCATTATAATATATCCTCATTCATTTTCAATTACAAAAATGTTAATCCAGACTTAATCATGTCCCCTTCACGGCTCATTGCGTGCTCCAAGAGAACGATTCCGGTTTTCATTCCGTCAGTTCTTCAACATTTATATTCGGAGCAGATAAGTGGGGCAAAATTATCCTAATCTGTATATATCAAATTTGAAGAATAAATGATGTGCTTTACATTTTATCTCGCTTACTATTTGCTGTGTCATAATTCAAAAATACGCTCTTAAGTCGGCGCCGGAGGTGGTCGTCAATGGTGTAAATTGACTTGGTTCATCAGGGAGTTTCTGATCTTTCTACGTCATACACCCCCATCACTAAGTCGATCCAATCAGGGGAGATCAATCCCTGATTCCCCGTCACCATCAAACGCTAACAGCTACTCTGGCCTTTTTAATGAATTAGACGACAAAAAGACCAAGTTTTCCGCTCACCCGATTGGATGTTTGTAACAACCAATCCGCTGCTCGGACTATCTTTTAAATGGTCCACGGTTGGGACTGGCTTCTTTTTTTTCTTTTTTATTGGATAGCATTTTCAACGGATAAACGAGGAGGTAATCTAACATTCCTAAATTTAAACCTTTTTTTCCTAAATATGGGTTGATGTCTTACTCTAAATATTTGCAGTTTTGATTTTATTTATACTTTGGTGGGGGTAATTAAACTCAACCCTACTATCACAATGTTTATCGTTTAGCCTGATTCTTAACATTATCACAGGTCAGTTAACTTTTAAATGGATGTATTCGCAAAATGATTGTCCATAAACATTTCGTATGTTTTGATTGTACACAAAGAAATAAATAAATAAATACCATAATATTCCTTCATATTTTAAACAATAAGCTTCATTTTGAAACAAAAAATAAGTTTTCTGTTGCCCTTAAAGTCCTTTTTAATCTGGCCACGAATTTCTTCGTTTTAAAATCATATAATGAATCCGTTTTTCATTTGAAGTGATTGCTTTGTAGAAAAATTACTTTTAACCTCTTCGAGCAAGAAGAGAAAAGCAAGTACTGAAAGGATGAAAAACAGAAGTTTTAAAAAGATGAAAAAGTGAGAATTAAAAAGGCGAAAAGCACAATTGATAAAAAGATCAAAAGATGAAAAAGACAAGTGTTGAAAAGATAAAGAAATAGCTAAAAGCGTTACAAAGTTAAAAAAGACAAGTGTTCAAAAGATGACCGCTGTTCCTTTCTACAAATTCCTGGGCAAGCTATTTTCCGAGTTAGCGAAATTTTCCAGCGGGTTGTAAAGGACACACGGAAATTAATTGAAAACACAAGAAATAAAGCGATGGGCAAACATTCTAAAAAATATATATATATATATATATATATATATATATATATATATATATCCTATAAATATTTAATTTATATTTTTTGTGTGTGTGTAACAAGTAGCAATTGAGAGGCAGTGTGCAAAAGACCCCATTCACGTCCACACGCAAAAAGCAAACTACAAAGCAACCCCCTTCTTTCCCTCTATCTTCACACGAGTTGGCGAGGGAGGGTTCGGTGAACTACAAAGAAAACCGCTCCCTAGAGCGACACCGTTCACAGTTAGAAGTAAATTGTATCGAATCTCGACATTTGCAGTAAAAAAATAAATTGCTTGTAAATATATAACATTTATGAAGATAAAATACGGTTATCTTTCTTCAGGTTTTTATAAATTGTACACTGTTCAATTATTAACGTTAACAAAGAATTATTCGAAAATGCAAAATTGTACTTTGGTTAAATGAAAATTACTTACAATATAATACATATTATTTATAATACATTCTTTCTTGCCATCTCTTTTCACGGCACGGGTAGACTAGTATATATATATATATATATATATATATATATATATATATATATATATATATATATATATATATATATATGCTGGTGTAACTGCGAAATTGACCAAATCGTTTAAAAGCAAAATTGTCCATTTGTAAAATTAAGATTTGTACCGTTTTATCTTAGAAATGATTAAAGATATCTTACTGGAATTCTTCGAGGTGTTTATAAACTATTAAACTCTACTTTGAGCAATAAGAATGTATAATTGCTCTCGAAGTTTAACAAAAGAACCGTGATGAATTCGCTCAAAAACGAAAATAACATGTTCATCATTAATTAATCATAGCTAAGGATCGGAAACACCAAAAGTATTGAAATAAAGTTCGAATATATATATATATATATATATATATATTATTGCAGAATCTTTTTCCAACTTATTCAAGATGATCTTTACCCCCTCTAATTTTCTAACTTTCTGTCCTGGAGTAATAAGTTGCTTCACAGGTCTCACGTACGACTTCATATTCAAGTCTTTATTTACTGTTCTTTGGACTGTCATAAGTGAAAGTCCTCTCTCACGTGCCAAACGTCTTATGAATTGATTTGGATCTTTTCTAATTGATGTTTTTAGCCCTAAATTCAAATGATGATCCCACTTCCTGTTGTGACCTCCTGATCCAGTTTTCCTCTCTACTGTTCCATCTTTTTTTTTTAAACTTATTCGCCGTTCTCTTGATGGATTTTGAATGGACTTTCAAGATGGAAGCCAAAGTATGAATGTTAGTTACCATTAATGAAGACCAGAATGATCCTTTTCCTCTTACCATTGCTTAGCTGCGAAGACAGCAGTTCAGACACAAAAACATTTTAACCTGTTCTCTTTTTAGATGAATAACTTTTTTTTTTAATTATTCTTACAAAAAATGATGGAAGATGCCAAAATGTCTCATCTGAAAACCTGGAAAAAAGAAATTCAATTAGTTTAATGTTTCTTTTAAATATTACACTTTTTTTGTGATGGATAATTATACTGTTACACGATTTAGACAATTTTGCTTTACACCCGTTATATCGGGTATGTATTGCAAAATTATTTACGTTTAATGTGTTCAGATAGTTCATTGAAAGAAAATAAATTAATACTTAGGTTAGATATCTACTTGCAAGCGATTTTCTCTCACTTTCGTTCGATGAACCATCTGAGGATCGCTTCATCGTGTGAAACTAATATTAACGATGAAGTTCGCGTCTTTTCGAATATCTTGGTTTGTTTCCGCTCTTTTCTATGTTTGTTTTCTATTTTATACTTTAGAGTTGAGACCATTGGACATTTTATCTCACTTAACTAAGGTGTTTTTTTTTCTCTATGATATTCCTTTAACGTTCATTTTTTTTATTTCTCAGGGTTATATATGGGTAATTAAAATTTACTTCGTCTTGATGTCTTTCCTGACTGAGCAGTGTAAAAAAAGTTGCTAACAATACGGTTGTTTCCCCTACAGAAGGGAGAAACAGGTTCGAACCCTGCTGAAAGGCACAACATCATTATTAAACACTGTCTATAAACCCAGGCCAGTAGAGGATAATTACACAGTTTGCAATCCCTACTCAAACCTGTGCATCCAAGAAATATAACGTCTATAGCAATAAGAAATATATAGGTACACTGACGGAAAATAAAATTAAAATACCGTGAAGGGCGATACTGATTTGAAACTGGGTACTGTATGTATATGCTTGCATTAGAAGATATTCGTATAAGATTTTCAAAATATTCAGCTATCCTGTGACATATTAACACACGTATATATCTTTTTTAAAATCATTTCACCCTAAGCAAGAAAATAAAGCCACTAACTCGAACGTGGTTTATTGCGCGGGAAAGAATATGGGAAAACAGAAAACATTATTAAGGGAGAACACTAAATGAACAGGCATAAAGTACATAGAAGATGACAATTGATATTTAAATTATGGAAGATCAAAGGTGACTGGAAAGCAAGGAGCCGGAAGAGAGTTTCTCAAATGAGAACTATGATAGAAGTAACTGCTAGCAGACATTTAGCCATTTCAACTGTAAAATGACGGGATCCTGCAACCAATCTAGTACTGCGCTTAAATTCATAAAGTCTAGGCACCATTGAGGAAAATGGACAGGGAAGCTATATACCGGCCGTAGGACAGTGACTGAAATGAGATGCCAGGTCAGGCTCAATAACATTGCAGATTTTTCTTTGTATTTTATCAAGGATCTCTCCTTCTTTCTCTCTCTCTCTCTCTCTCTCTCTCTCTATATATATATATATATATATATATATATATATATATATATATAAAGATAGATTTCAATGCTTGATAGAAATTTAGATGTCTAAAAATTGATGAATGTTATCAATTTAATTTTTAAAGTAAATAGTTTAGGGACTTAATATAAGTTAACTACTATTTTATTAGCACATTTATCGAGAATCTATTAAATATATATATATATATATTTATATATATATATTAACTGATACTACCCTTTAATATCGCATACCTAAAACTATATTTTATCAAACACACACACACACACACATACACACACATATATATATATATCATTTCCGTCGAGTTGACCGATTAAATAGGTCAGTGTCTGATCCTTACCCCCATCCTTCCTCAATATTAAGTATTATAATAAAAAAGAAATATAAAAATAAATTTTAAACTCTCTCCTTCCTCTCTAAACTCGATCAGGTCTCTCATACCATCCCTCACCACCCTCTATGTCAAATTATATATGCTTAATACTGCCCGTCAAAAGTGTAAATTTTAAATTCATTTTTCGTTTCACCCTATGAAAATGAAGTCTGAAGATCCAGAGAAAAATAAAACTTCTCTGGTGAAATAAATTATCACAATGGAGCCTTAAAGTTGTCTGTTTTCCTTTAAATTCAATTATTCGCTCTGAATTAACATTGAGCTCTCAGGATTTCATCCTCCTTGGGATTATCCATACGGATTACTAACATTTTCGTTACATACATATATATATATATATATATATATATGGAGATTCGTTGCCAGCTGTGCTGGTTAAACACTCTACCTCCGGGCAAAGAGGATCCGCAGACTAGGTTATGTTGAAGGGTAGAATCTCGTTTCGGAAAACAGCTACCCTCTTCCGATTTATACGGGTCTACGGGGAATTTTTGGCCGAGCCTACAGGCTCGGATAACCCACATTAAATTCGGCCTTGTGCTACACCTGACCGCGTGGGGCGGTTGGTAGATATACTACAGTTGGAGATTCATTGTGGAATTCACTTGACTTACTTCTAGCAGTTGACTACTTCTACGCGCTGCTGGCGAATCTTACATGTGTTGCTTTTGTCCTATGTATTATAGTTCATTGCCAACCCTCGTCTGATTATTCTATTCAGTAACCTTGCCTAGGTTACAGCAACATCGCATTTAAATTTTTAAATATACCTTTAAATATGCATGTTCATACGTATCCATAGACATATGTGTATGCATATGAACATCTTTAATATATTTTCGGTTTATATGTTATTTTAATAGATACAATTTATTTAAGTAAATAAACAGTATTAATTACATTTACCGGCCTGAATGTTCGAGAAATTTCGTTGAAAATATGCTGAGTGGTATAGCACGTCAGATCAGTTGACAGTTCCATATAGGACACAGGTTCGATTCCTGTCGGAGAACGCATATTTTCTAGGAAATTTCTCGAACATTCAGGCCGGTAAATGTAATTATTACTGTTTAATAAAAAAAAAACCAAGCATTTGCTTAAATAAATTGTATCTATTAAAATATATTAAAGTAGTTGTCGGACTTAATCCATTTCATAATGTATGAACATGTGTATGAACAAGCGTGTGCATGTATTTG
>CAHIKZ030000006.1:1190000-1287500 GCA_903632075.3 Acanthosepion pharaonis | reverse complement strand
TCAACAATTTTATGACAAATGAGATAATATCTTTCTTCTTTTCTTCAACGTTCTCTGGTCTTTAATATTGGTTTGAAAATAGGATTGATTTATATTTTATAAGTAAATAAACGTCTCTTGGGTTGCAACTGTCTGTGGTGTTGTTTTTCGTTTTTTGTTTTTTTTTTTGCTGGGGGGGGTATTTTTTTACGGATTGGTGAAGCGTAATTTTTTTTTTCCGATAATCAAGAATGAATAAAAGAATAATATTACTAAAAGAAAAAATACAAAGATAAATATTAACAGGTATTTATAAATATATAGATGAGGAACATAAAGCGAGAAAATGATTTCTTTTTAAATAAAAATCCCACAGTTGGAAACGCTTGGTGATTTTTTCTTCTTTTGGGATTCTCCATTTAAGATAGTGTCATTTGCTTTTGTTTTACACACATCTGTGAATATAAAGGCAATCGAAGTGTTCTTTGGCAAGATATCATTCGTTCCTGAAAAGCCGTTCGTAAACTGAAATTTTCGTAAACCGAAACTATTTTCCAATAGGAATTAATGTAGACAAAAAATGTCACAGTACAATAAAATTGGAAAAGAAAAGCACGCCACAACACACGAATGTATATTACACGGCGGTCGACTCAGAACTGACTCCGTTCGAGTCAACTCGGTTCGGCTATGGTGTTCGAGAAACGAAATTTTCTTCGATATCCGAGGTATTTTTATTTCGAATTTTCTGTTCGAAAACCGATTTGTTCGACATGTGAGACGTTCGAGAACAGAGGTTGCACTGTAGCCTTTCGTTTGCAATTACCAAAAAAGCCAATAAAATATTGTACAAAGCGCGATAACAAAAAAATAATTTAATCACAGTTGCATTTTCATGTATTTTTTCGATATAATTAAAAATCAAAGAACTAGACAAAAACATTAAATTAAAACAGAAATATTATTTTTATTACTTTTGAGTTTAATCATATTATTATCATTAATTTTTTTCCGACTAATTCCTTTATAAATGATGTGATGTTTAGTGTAACATTTATCGACAAGTGAAATCGGCGTTCTGAGTTCGAATTTAGGATTAGCCTGATGCGTAATCTTTCGCACACATTGTCTTGGAGAAGCCATGTATTCATCCCTACTCCTTCCAAATATTGAGTAAATAGTAAAGCAGACTGGATTTTCTGGCTTTAAATGATAACCATTCCAAGGGGAAGAAAATTCTGAATTGCAAACCGTGAAGAATGTATGTTTTTATTAAATATTTTACTAAGTCTACTATTAGTAGGATAGTGATTTTCAATTAAAGCTAGGAATTTTTGTCCTAGCTTAATACTAACCATTTGGTTGAACGGAGGGGTATACCAAATGAATTTTTTTTCATTATTAAAATTACTATGGTAACGGCTAGGGCAATTATTTTTTAAAAAAAGGGGCGTAATTAATTCAATTTAATTCAAATAATTATATTGAAGTTTTCGGCTCTTGTTTTGAAACATGAGAACTCTTATGTAGCGATGGAATCATATTTTTAAATAAATAATTATATTTTGTATCGAGCACTGTTTTTTTTTAAAATAACAACAAAATACTAAAAGAACCTTGGATTATTTACCTAACGAGTTCTTTCCTATTTTCTATATGTTTACACACACACACACACACAAACACACACACACACACACACACATATATATATATATATATATATATATATATATATATATATATATATATATATCTTAGTAGTTTTACCTCGTTTCTTCATCCTTCTTTGAACACAGCAAATTTATAATTTTTTTAAGAGCAATATCCGTATTCTGAATTCTAGCTGTGTTTTTTGATGCCCGAAAAACAAATCGGCTACAAAATTATAAAACACCACAAAAATGCATTAATTCAAAAAATAAAAATAAAGTTAAAAAAATAGTTAAATATTCTTCTCTTGCTGACAGATTTTTTTTTTTTTTTTTACTCCTGTGGAAGTGGAGATATCTGAGGTTATTGGCCCTCGTTCGATGGCGTTCCTTCGGAGGACTGGCGTGATTGCGTCTCGATTAAGGGACGAGCCTCGCGAAACGGGGTGGCTCTTGCAGCATGTCTCACTGGCAATGGTTCGAGGTAATGCTTTCTCCATCATTGCGGCTGGCAGAGGATAGCAAAAAAATCTTGTTTATTATTCAAAAAATACTATAAGCATTTTATTTTATTTGTGTCTTATGTTTTCGAAGGATATTATTTCACAAGTGATTATAAGTAGTTGTTTGTTTTTCGTTAGGTTGGTTGGTTGATTTTGTTTAGCGGCATATCAACCTCTATGGGTTATTTCATGCAAAAATCTAGATATTTTAATGTAAATTTCTGACTTTAAATACAGATAATTTTTAGATAATATTTTTATACGTTTATTAGTGTTTTATTGTCATTCTGATATAAAAATGTATTGTTGTTTATTCTAGTATAAATGTACTGTTGGTCATTTTGCCGTAAAATGTATTGCTGGCCAGTTTGCGATAAAAAGTATCATTGGTAATAATTTTATTTTATAAAAATATATTTCTGGTAATTTCATTATAAAGATGTATTGTTTGTAATTTTGTAATAAACAATGTATTGCTACTATTTTTACTATAAAAATGTTTTTATTTTTATTCATTTATTTACTTTTGCGGGAAGGTTCACTATTTGCCAATATTTGGGACCCGAAAAGATGCTGCCACTTCTTTGTCGTTGGGAAAATTAAACCAGTCAAAGCATACTATTTAGAATGAATATATAGCGGGTGCGTCTGTTGGTTGAGAATACATCTTTAGAAAACCATACGTGACCAATTTTAACTAAAAGTGTTGTCTTTTTATTTCACACCCGCTACAGTAGCTTGAAATCGAATGCAGGAGAGGAAAGGACACGCGGTTGTCGTTGCTTTAGCTACCAATAAAAGATAGATTCGCTGATTGCAGTCATGTTAAATGTTCCCTGGTCCTTTGTGTTTAAGATAAGAATAGAGTCCCGGGCCTCTATTAAGAATGGAGAGCAATAAAAAAAAAAAAAAGTATTAAGAAGATTATCATTGACATTGCATTTTCATTTTTTAAAGATCAAAGGTAACTGAAAAGCAAGAGGCACGAAAAGAGTTCCACAACAAGAAGTACGATAGACGAAACTGTTGGCATAGGACTTACGGTTTTATCTAGCCATTTCAACTGTAAAATAATGAGACCTTGCCGCCAATCTAGTACTGCACTTAAATTCATAAAGTCAGGTTACAAATAGAGAAAAGTTTATCAGAACAATTACCACGAAAGTATTTATAGAAAAGGCACAGGAAAGCTATATTACGGCAAGGGAAAAGTTACTGAAGCCGAGATGCCAGGTCAGGACCAATAACATCGCTGATTCTTCTTTAGATTTTATCAAGAATCTCTAAATACATAGCAGCAGCCCCAGGCAATATGTGGTAGTAATATTCAAAGCAAGGACGATTGGTAGACTTATACATATGTAAGATAGACTCTGATAAGTAAAATTGTCTAGAGAACCACCTTTCAGTAAAAATTGTCCAGTGAACTTAACAGAAGACCTAGTCACTAATTCAATATGGGAAACACTTGCAAAAAAATAAAATATCCATTATTTTGAGTAGATTATATTCTTACTATTATTAATAACAAAAATATAGCAAGAAGTTTCGGAAGACTTGACCTTCGGTGAAGGTCTAGGGTAAAACAATCAAGTCACGAGTAAGTAGTGAAATTTTGATTTAAAAAAATGGTGCAGGGTACCTGGGAATTTCATCAAGTCATTTGATTTAAATTTCAATAAAGAAGCCATAACATACTGGAATTCCTCTGAAAACCTACAAGCGCCAAGCCATCCAATTAGGCATGGTTTGATTGTACATTGAAGTGTTTGCGGATTCTGCAATTTTCGCTTTCATAACAGGAGTCTTTTTTTAGGTTTTCGTAATATATATATATATATATATATATATATATATATATATATATATATCTTTAACGGGGCTCAACTCGCTCCGGGCTGGATTGAATTCAGAGTTTTCCTTCTCCTGGACTGGTTGCCAGCCAAGATTATAGTACCCAGTTCTTAGCTGGGATTGGATGAAAATATGGGTTTATAACTATCCAAGAGTATTTTCGCAAAAGTGAATCGGAAGAACTCGAATGGAATTCGAATTACAAATCGGATTTCAGATTGTCTCATTCCAAGCCAGTATTTATTACACCACCGCGCATCTGCCTAATTGTAGCAGCAGCAAATAGTTATTACCCTCATTGCTATTCTTCATAGGGCCCACTCAGACGATGTAGATAGATAGATAGATAGATAGATAGATAGATAGATAGATAGATAGATAGATAGATAGATAGAAATACGTAGAATAAAATAGATAGATAGAAAGTAAGTAATACGTAGAAGAATAAAATAGATAGATAGATAGATTGAGATACGTAGAAGAATATGATAGATAGATAGATAGATAGATAGATAGATAGATAGATAGATAGATAGATAGATAGATAGATAGATACGTAGAATAAGATAGATAGATAGATAGATAGATAGATAGATAATGAACAGATTGATATACGTAGAAGAATAAGATAGATAGATAGATAGATAGATAGATAGATAGATAGATAGATAGATAGATAGATAGATAGAGAATATGATTGTCGAAATTTTCACTTGATGTAGGTTTGTTGTTACTGCCTTCAGGCACAGTAACAAGTGCTTAGTTTGCTTTCTAAAAACATTTAAGTCGTACAAAATAAGCGAATAAAAAGAACGAACTAAAGAAAATACGTGTCCTCCGACTTCACACCGAACCTTCTCGATCCTCTCCTCGCCTAGAACTCTTTGCTCCAACATGTACATATTTACATAAACTCCACTTACAAATTACATTGAATGACATCAGACTTATTCGTATACGTTCGTTTGAATTAAGGTAGCGAATCACGAGTTGATTTCTTTCTCCTTTTACCGATGCAATTAGACCTTTTTTCTTTTCTTTTATTTCTTTTTGCTCTGCCATCTCTCTCTCTCTCTCTCTCTCTCTCTCTCTCTCTATTTTCTCACCTTTTGGTTGCTCTTTCTCTCACCCTTTCTCTCTCCCTCTCATACACGAACTCACCCCCACCCCCAATACACTGTCAAGTGATTACTTTCATTACAGTTTGCTGGACAGTAAAGGTGACATTGTAGCTATTATAAGCTCCGAGTGCAAAACAATTCAGTTAGAAAAACAAACCAACTATTTCACTTCTCCCCCCCTACACACACTTTTCTTATATTTACTAAGCTTTACTTAGTGTGGCACAAGGTCAATAAAATTATGTAATGGATCTACATAGAGCGCCAGGTATTTAAGAACATATCTTTCGAGTGACATCATGGAGAGAGAGCATAAGGTAATGAATTCATGTGCAAAATAAGGTTTACTTCAAACTAATACTGGAAAATTCTTCAATAGTTTATTAAATTAATGGAATTATTATTTGGCACAAAATTTCCGAAGAAAAATAAAAAGACGCATACAAACATAAAATTAGCCGAAGACAAAAATTATATACTAAATGCCAATGTCAGTGTGTCATACTTTTTCAATTAAAGGGACACAACTCTCCATAACTCACCTCTCTCTTCTATGTACTAAATGCCAATGTCAGTGTGTCATACTTTTTCAATTAAAGGGACACAACTCTCCATAGCTCACCTCTCTCTTCTATATACTAAATGCCAATGTCAGTGTGTCACACTTTTTCATTTAAAGGGACACAACTCTCCATAGCTCACCTCTCTCTTCTATATACTAAATGCCAATGTCAGTCTGTCACACTTTTTCAATTAAAGGGTTACAACTCCCAATAGCGAAGCTTAAATATTAATGGAACACTTAAATGCAGCGATCAATTCTGAGTTCTTCTGTAGTTTATTGTTGCTTATCGCATCTACTCCTCCTTATATATTGTGATAAAGGTCCAATCAAGCGCTTTCCTCAGGTAGGCAATGACTGGCCACTACTTTAAGTTTCATGTACTTGCACACAATCTTCAGGTAGACAGTAATATTTACCGACCTCCCCACGAGGTAGGATGTGACACAAGGCCAAATTTAATGTGGGGCAATCCGAGCCCGCAGGGTCGACCAAAATTTCTTTGCAGACCCCGCATAAACGGGGTCGAGTCTGTCTACCTCCCCGGACGAGACTCTACCCTTCGACATAGCCTCGGCCGGGTTCCTCTCTGCCCGAATGCAGAGAGTTCGACAACAGCTAAGAGCTGAGCAGGAGGCCAGCTCCAGCTGCCTATATACCTACCTACCTACCTGAATCTTCAGGTAGCCAGTAACTTGCAGTAATAAGATGATTACCTTATATACCACCGGCCGAGTACAATTTGACAAGCAAACGATGGGTAGGGTAGATCATCCTGCCACGATCTAAAATAACTACAAAAAGAAAGGTTCAACCTGAAAAGGCTTGACAGTATAGCAAAAAGCGCTCAATGGCACGAGAAACCGATGTCATGGTACAGGAGCTAAACTATTACGCCAAAAAAAGTACTCAACAGGACCAGACAACCAAATTCACGGTCGGGCATATATGATTCCAAGGTTTGAATAAGCAGCTCTAAATAGACGCTGCCCAAATTCTCTGTCATTTTTTTTTTTTTTTTTTTTTGGCATGGGGCACTTTTTTTGCCAGAAGAGTAGTTAGTCTGAAAATACAAACATTCTAGTGTAACAGGAAATAACAAATCAGCATGAGGTTTGAACATAAAACTGAGACCATTTGTCTAATAAATGGGCAAATAAGGTAGCGAGTACTTCGTATAAATTAATAATTATAAAGTTTGCTACGAAAATATATTCCAATGTTGAATTGAGTTCGCGGAAAAGTAAGTTAGAATGTTACATTTTGCAACAGTGTACGTAGACAGGTTTTGAAAACAAACAAATAAAAAAAAATAAACGTATGAAATAGGGCTTCATTAAAGAAATGTCCAAATAATAACACGAAAATAAAATAGACAAATGTGAAGAGAAGGCTAACAAAAGCCGATGATGATTAACTTGGCGGATCAAATCAGATGGTTAATACTATCGACCGTATATTTGGTGTGATACGTTAATTTTGTCGTTTCCTCGTGCTATGGTCAACAGAAAATCGTCAAAACGGTGACCAACCTAAAAAGTGCCTAACCTAAAAAAGGGACAAACAAAAGGGTAAATAAACAATATGGTTTATGTATTGTGTAACAGAACACTCCCCGCCTAGTGTGTTATACACCACAATTAAACTAGGCCACGCGTAGAAGTAGATGGACTGTTTTTGATATAGGCCTGAGAATGGATTTGGTGCCGTCCTTTCTGAAGACCTTGACTTCCACCTTACACACGTTGCCCTTCCAATTAGGAAAGACTTGTGTGGCGAGGCCAAGAGTCTATTCGTTTCTTTTTGCAGATTTGAGAAGCACAATGTTTCCAGGTTTGAGATTTGGTCTCTAAGATGTCAACTTCCTACGTATCTTGGTGTATGGGGTGACCGTGGGTTTGGTTATTACCACAACTTTAAGATGTTTAGGCTGACTCAAAGATTGTAGGGTGGGCCCTATCAGGGGCATTAGTGCAGAATGCGTTTACTGTGAGAGGCTTGTGCATTTTCCTTCAAAGACATTGTCCACTATGTCCCATCCTAAGTCGAGTTTCTGGGCATATGTTGCATTTATGGTGGGCCGTTGATTTGCCTGTGTTTCTTATGTACTCGTATGGGGTCTCGGCCGAGAAGAAACATGATTGGTGTTCTTGGGATCAGATGCGGTATTGTTTTTAAGTGGGGGTAGAGGAGAGCCACATCTGGATTTGGGATCTCAGATCTGTTATCTGGAATCTTGCTGTATTTAATAAGGTTAGGGATTAAAAGACAAACCTGTCCATCGAGAGACTCCACTTGGTAGCCACTTGCTCTTCTCCCGGCAGTCTTTATCACTGCAGCACAGATTTGGTGGGAGGAAGTGTAGCTGGGGCTGTTATCGCTGAAAGCTCTGAAGAAATCTTACCGAACCTAGGATCGATTACTATGTTCGTCCATGATGGCCTAGACTGTTATTGCCTTTACCCGCGGATCTCTAACATAGACATTGACAAGGAAGATTTTTTTCAAAATGACCTCACAAACTTCGGTACATTGGGATGTCACGTCCACAGCTGTTAAAGTGTCTTCCGCCTCGCCGTGCTTTAGAGCGAAGTCTATTTCTCTTGTCCTCGGTGCTGGTCCGAGATGGAGAGCAGTGTTGTGCTTCTTGCTGAAACATTTTCTGCATTGCATTTTAACTCCATAGTTTTTGCAATATGAGACGTAGATTCGCAGTATCGAAAACAGATGGCTTCCCCTTTTAAGAATGCGTAGCACGCTTCCAGTGTTTTCCCTCGGAAGGTGTGATGTTCCTGCAGGGTATGGGGTTTCTTACGTAAGGGACACTGGCGACCAGATTCTCCAGCCTTATGCCCCTGCTACGATTCGAAAGATACCTTTTGGGATACCTCGGTTATACGCACTGAAATTACTCTTCATTTTCTGTATAAGTCATTAAGGCGAATCTTGGACCAATCTTGATCTTAGATTGATTATTTACAAAGTCCACGAATCTTGGAAAGATGGGAAAGGGATATGATGTTGTTTGTAACTGGAACCCAATGACATCGACTTCTCTTGTAGTCTGATGGGTAGTTTTGTGCCAGGGGGTGAACACCTCGAGGTGTATCGAGGAATGCAAGTTCGTGAAGGTCTCCCTCTTCTTTGGCAGACTGCTGCTCCATAAGGAGATCACTGAATTCCCTGTTTGGCGGCTTTGTTTTAAATTGTTGGGAAGACGTTGTCTCGATCATTTATGAGATGAAGTGTTCTTCGAGTCTATTCCATATTATTCTTAGACCTCTTTCCGGGTGGGTCAAATGAACAGCCTTGATCCTTTTGGCATGCTCCACGGACTCCTTGTCGAACCACATTACAAGGAGATGCCTTTCTTCACTATCGGTCAAGTCGAAGGAACTCTGGAAGGAGCGCCTCAAAGCTCTATAGTTTTCAAGTTCGTCACTGAACTGAAGTAGATCGGTCATAACCAGTTACCGACGAACAAGGTATCTGACAAAATCTGTCATGTGTTGTGTGTTGAAAGCTATCGTCGTACGCATCCTTCTTTGTACAACCTTAGCGTTGTGCCTCTATTGACATGAGAGAAACTGCTGGACGTCTTGAGTCTGATACATCGGCGTTCTGTGAGTGGTAACTGATGGAAGTGGTGACATTCGGACGGTGAATGGCAGTATCCACTTAATGAACTCGCTGGTCTTGCCCAGTGTGTTTCGTGGTGATTCCGCTAGAGAGTGGCTTAAACTCTGACCCCTAAATGTCTTTATGACTCCCACTGATTGCACAGTGCGTTCTGTAGAGCCAGGTGTAGTGGAATCAAGTGCTGGATGGCTGCAACTCTGTTGCTCACCTTCAGGTTTAACGGCCGCTTTCAGGGCCTCTGCTTCTGCGACGCCAGTGACAGCTTCTTTCTCCAGGGATAACATTTCTATTAATGCTTCCAAGCCTGGCTTTTTGTCCTCATGCTCATTTCTTTTTCGGTGAAGGTAAGGCGTACTTTGGCAGCTTCAGCTTTAGCCAAGGTCATAGCAGCGGCGCCGGCTGTTAATCTGCTTGAAGCCTTTTAATAGAACGGAGCCTGTGATCTAGTCCTAAGTGAGGATGGTTTTTCAGCCATGTTGATAGGAGAAGGCAAATACTGTGTTGTCGTAAGCATCCTGGTATTTGACGTAATAGTACAAGTGTCCAAAGATGGCTTGACATGCTGTTCTAATCCGCTGGAAAGCTGCTCGCAATTTGCATCAGTTCACGACGCTAGCCGTACTCTTCAGCGAGGGGTTCAGACGGTGAGACCTCCTGGATAACCTCATCGTTTTACTGTTCTGTCCACGAGAGTACGCGTCCTTGTCGTATGCGTGTGCAGTCACGAAAACAGCAAGATAAACGCCTTTAGACAATTAAAACTCTGAAGATGAACTTCCGTGTTTCGGAAGGTTTATTAATAGCCAAAAGGGTAAAACTAGAAGAGAAAGAAAGCGTATAGACTGCTGGCCTTGGCTATGCCATTGATCAAACTATATATCTATTTACTGTAGTTAAATTAGCTTAAAACTGGGTTTTCAACGGTCGCATGATACACGAGTATGTACGGTGTAAATAAGACTAGTTTGTCTGAAAATGCAAAGAAGAGTAACAAGAAATAACAAGAAGCTTGAACCTGAAACTATGACCATTTTTCTACTAAAAATAGTAGTAAGAGTAAATAAGAGTATTTCGTATACATGAATAGATATATTGTTTGCTCCGAAAATACATTTAAATGATGCATTGAGTTTACGGAAACTGTTGTATTTTGAAACTGTGTACGTGGAAACGTGTTCTACACAGAGAGATACAAACGTAAAAAATGAAGTATGAATTAGGGCTACAGAAGAAGAAGTTTAACAAAGGCTACAAACCGATGATGGTTAATTTTGAGAAATCAAATCAGGAGGATAATACTATCGACTGCATGCTTGGTGTGGTACGTTTATTTTGTCGTTTCTTTATGCTATGGGCTACAAGAACTGTAACTAAACTAAGAATTACCTAACCTAAAAAAGGGACAAAGAAAAGGAAAAAATATGATTTCTGTATTGTGTAACTCTCCGGTTGGCATGTTTATACGTCACAATTAATCTAGACCACGTGAGGATGCAAAAAGACAGTTTCTGATATCGGCCTGAGAAGGGATTTGGTGCCGCCGCCCTTTCTTGAGACCTTGACTTCTACCTTACGCACCTTGACGTCTCCACTAGGAAAGACTTGTATGACAAGGCCAAAAGGCCATTCTCTTCTTTTTGTAGATTGTCTTTGAGAAGCACAATGTTTCCAGGTTTGAGATTTGGTCTCTCGGATGTCCACATCCTGCGTACCTTGGGGGGGGACTGGGTTTGGTTACTCTAAAATTTCTCTTTCATCTGTATTAAGTTGACTCAAGTATAGTGGGGTGAGCCATCTCAAGAACATTAGTGCATTTTTTCCTGGATAGACGTTGCCTATTATGACTAATATGATTCTGTACTGTATAACAAAACACACTCACACACAAACACACACACACGCACACACACACACACACATATATATATATATATTAACATCTGAAATTTAACCCTTTTACCCATAAATCTAATTTATCTTGAATCTTTAATTTTAATCGAATATATATATATATATGAACTAAGATGCACCTTGACGTCTCCACTAAGAAAAACTTGTATGACAAGGCCAAAAGGCCATTCTCTTCTTTTTGTAGATTGTCTTTTATTAAATCTTCATCAGATAATGCGATATATATAAAACGAAATTCTGGTATTTTTAATTTTTGTGTTTGATTTTCATCGGTCAACCAGGTTTCACATGCATTTCACTTGTCAGGCAGCATTAGTACTATTTATGACACACACTCGCGCACGCACACACGTGGGATGTGGCACGTCAACGTCCCCCTGTTCCTTTTACCGCCCAATTTAAAAATTGATTTTTACTTTCTGATTTACCGTCGTATACATCATAAAGAAATAATAAAACTCCATAAATCAGAGAAGAACACACTGAGTGTTTGGGTGTCAATTTGAGGACAGTGCAGAGGACTAGACTCAACACGAAGGCCTTCATCAAGTGCCGTGAGGAGGTATTGTTGCCGTGGGTTAAGACGGCGGCTGCTGGAAAACCCTATGTCTGGCAACGGGACTGTGAACCATGCCAGCCGAACCCCCAATCATGACTCTCAGACAATTTCTGCGACCCTTACATCTCACCCCATACATCTGGCTACCTAACTCCCCAGACTGCAATCCTCTTGATTATTACGTGTGGGACGCAGTTGAGCGAGAGTCCAATGATGAAGTGAAGGCAAGGATAATGTTAGTATTCACAAACTTAAACAAGAAGACAAGGAGAAGAGTTACAAAAGATTCCAAACTGCTCTGGCAGCCGTGATCGAAGTCAATGGCGATTTTATTGAATAAATTTGCTCTTTAGTATTTCAATTGTTTCTCTTATCTTTGTTATTGTTGTTTCTTTCTTGCTCTTGTAATTGTTGTTATTGCTGTTTCTCTTGCTTCTGTTGCTATTATTTTTGGCCTTTGTTATTTTCGATACGGTTATTTCTTTAACGCTCTTGTTGAAGCTGTTGTTATTGTTCTTTTTGTTGCTATTGTTCTAGTTTCTCTTTTTGTTGTTGATATTTTTGTTTCTCTTGCTTCTGTTGTTTTTGTTGCTGTTGTCGATTCTTTCCTTTCTCTTGTCGTTGTTGCTGTTATTGTTGTTTCGTCGATTCATTTGTTTCACTTGTTTCTCTTGCTTCTGTTGTTTTTGTTGCTGTTGCCGATTCTTTACTTTCTTTTGTTGTCGGTGTTCCTGTTATCATTGTTGTTACCTATTGTTTTGTTTCTTTTTTTGTTGTTGTTGGCGATTCTTTTTTTTGTTGTTGTTGTCGTTGTTGCTGTTGTTGCTATTGCCGATTCTTTTCTTTCCTTTGTTATCGTTTTTGTTGTTAGCGATGCTTGTCTTTATTTTGTTGTTGTTGTTGCTGTTGTTGTTTTTGTTGCTCATTCTTTCCTTTCTCTTATTGTCTTTGTTGCCAATTCTTTTCTCTTGTTGTCGTTTGTGTTGTTGTTGTTGTTGCAAATTTTTTTCTTTCTCTTGTTTTTGTTGCTGTTGTTGTTGATGCCGATTATTTTTCTCTTGTTGTCGTTTGTTTGTTGTTGTTGCAGATTCTTTTCTTTCTCTTGTTTTTGTTGCTGTTGTTGTTGATGCCGATTATTTTTCTCTTGTTGTCGTTTGTGTTGTTGTTGTTGTTGCAGATTCTTTTCTTTCTCTTGTTTTTGTTGCTGTTGTTGTTGATGCCGATTATTTTTCTCTTGTTGTCGTTTGTGTTGTTGTTGTTGTTGCAGATTCTTTTCTTTCTCTTGTTTTTGTTGCTGTTGTTGTTGATGCCGATTATTTTTCTCTTGTTGTCGTTTGTGTTGTTGTTGTTGTTGCAAATTTTTTCTTTCTCTTGTTTTTTGTTGCTGTTGTTGTTGATGCCGATTATTTTTCTCTTGTTGTCGTTTGTGTTGTTGTTGTTGTTGCAGATTCTTTTCTTTCTCTTGTTTTTGTTGCTGTTGTTGTTGATGCCGATTATTTTTCTCTTGTTGTCGTTTGTGTTGTTGTTGTTGCAGATTATTTTCTTCCTGTGGTTGGTCATTCTTTTCTTTCTCTTGTTGCTGCTGCTACTGTTGCTGCTGCTGATACCGCCCTCACTATTATCATTATTCTTTGTTTTGCGGTCTTTACATTTAATGTAGTCGTTGTTGTGATATTGTTCTAGAGATCGGATTTTACTGATATTGTTCTTACTCTTCCTGTTGTTGATGTCGCTGATGATGTTGTTGTTTTAACAAATTCTGATCTATTTCCCTTCATACATTTTTAATCGTTTCACCCCAAGGAAGGCGATAAAGCCACTTGAACGGAGGAAATGAAACAGTATGCGAGTGAAGACTTCAGTAGGGGTAGGTGCGAGGAAAGGACAAAAAAAAAGGAACAGGTTTCAAGAAGACAGAATATGGCGATTGATGTTTCATTTACATTTTTGAAGATCGTAGTTATCATAGATGCAAGAAATCGGAATGGATTTCCACATTTGAGAAATGAGAGAAGAAACTCTTAGAATAGAAGTGGCGGTTGTATCTAGCTAGTTCAACAGTAAAATGTTGAGAACTAGTTGCTAATCTTGTAGCACGCTTAAATTCATGTAGTCGGGACATCAGGAAAAAAGCTGATCAGAACAGCCGCCATGAAAATATTTGTAAAAGATTGATGCAAACCTCTAGAAAAGAGGCTCGTTGCTCCTTCTTGAGGTAACGTACTCAGCTGGGATGGAAGTACTATATTGAATCCATTGCTAGGTCAGCTGGTAAGAAACTCGGTCCGCTGTATCGCGCGAGACAATTTTTCTCTCCAGAATCTATCTTATATATCTATATGTCTACCATTCGTCCATGCTTTCTCCTAAGGTAAGTGGCATCTAATCTAACGTCACCCTTAGTACCATTCTTCTATAGCTGGGAGGAGAAGAAATAGAATCATACCAATCCCCAGGGTTAATTAATAAAACTTTTATCACTAAAATCATTATTATATCCACCCCACCCCACAAAAAAAAATTCTTACAGTCTAAAATTATTTTCTGGCTTTAAATAGCCCACAAAGGGTTGATAAGCCGTAGAAAATGAATTAATAAAGAAAAAAGGAGAAAAATGAAGAAGCTGAAAAATAGAAGAAGGAAGTGAAAATAAAAAAAAACTGAAGTCATAAATGATAACAATAAAAGAAGAAAAAAAAGAAGGAACTGAAGAAAAAGGGGGAGCAGAAGAAGTAAAAAGAAGAAGAAGAAGAAGAAATTGAAGAAGAAAAAGAAGAAGAAGAAGCAAAGAAAGAAAAAGAAACAGAAGAGTATGAAGAAAAAGCAGAAGAAAAAGAGGAAGAAGAAGCAGAGGAAAAAAAGAAACAGAAGAGGAAGAAGAAGAAGAAGAAGAAAAGAAGAAGAAGAAGAAGAAGAAGAAGAAGAAGAAGAAGAAGAAGAAGAAGAAGAAGAAGAAGAAGAAGAAGAAGAAGAAGAAGAAGAAGAAGAAGAAGAAGAAGAAGAAGAAGAAGAAGAAGAAGAAGAAGAAGAAGAAGAAGAGGGAGAAGAAGAAGAAGAAGAAGAAGAAGAGGGAGAAAAAGAAGAAGAAGAAGAGAAGAAAAAGAAGGAGAAGAAGAAGAAGAAAAAAAAGAAGAGGATGAAGAAAAGAAGAAAAAAAGAAGAAGAAGAAGAAGAAGAGAAGAAGAAGAAGAAGAAGAAGAAGAAGAAGAAGAAGAAGAAGAAGAAACAGAAGAAGAAGAAGAAGAAGAAGAAGAAGGAAAAAGAAGGAGAAGAAGAAGAAGAAAAAAAAAGAAGAAGAAGAAAAAGAAGAAAAAAAAGAAGAAGAAGAAGAAGAAGAAGAAGAAGAAGAAGAAGAAAAGAAGAAGAAGAAAAGAAGAAGAGAGAAGAAGAAGAAGAAAAAAGAAGAAGAGAAAAGAAGAGAAGAAGAAAAAAAAAACAGAAGAATGAAGAAAAAGAAGAAAAAAGGTAAAAGAAGAAGAAGAGAAGAAGAAGAAGAAGAAGAAGAAGAAAAGAAGAAGAAGAAGAAAAAAAACAGAAGATGAAGAAAAAGCAGAAGAAAAAAAAAAGAAGAAGAAGAAGAAGAAGAGGGAGAAAAAGAAGAAGAAGAAGAAGAAGCAGGAAAAGAAACAGAAGAGGATGAAGAAAAAGCAGAAGAAAAAAGGTAGAAAAAGAAGAAGAAGAAGAAGAGGGAGAAAAAGAAGAAGAAGAAGAAGAGGGAGAAAAAGAAGAAGCAGAAAAGAAACAGAAGAGGATGAAGAAAAAGCAGAAGAAAAAAAGGTAGAAGAAGAAGAAGAAGAAGAAGAGGGAGAAAAAGAAGAAGAAGAAGCAGAAAAAGAAACAGAAGAGGATGAAGAAAAAGCAGAAGAAAAAAGGTAGAAAAAGAAGAAGAAGAAGAGGGAGAAAAAGAAGAAGAAGAAGAAGAGGGAGAAAAAGAAGAAGAAGAAGAAGAAGAAGAAGAAGAAGAAGAAACAGAGGCAGAAAAAGAAACAGAACAGGATGAAGAAAAAGCAGAAGAAAAAGAGGTGGAAGAAGAAGAAGAAGAAGAGGGAGAAAAAGAAGAAGAAGAAGAAGAAGAAGACTAGTTGGAAGTCTTTAACGATATTCCGAAAACCGAATGAAATATTTTAACTAGAAAGATGGAAAAAGACTGCTAACCTGCTAAGTAATATCAATTCTTTTATATGAATGCTGGGAGTAATAGACAATATCCTCACATATAAGGAGAAGACTTAAAGCAACAGAGATGTGGTTCTACAGAAAAATACTGAGAATAAAATGGAAGGAGCATGTAAGCAATGTTTAAGTTTTAATCAAAATGGTAACAAAAATACAATTATACCTAAAATCATGAAGAGATAGTTGAAAAGTATTGAACACATAATGACGAAAGAGAGCCTGGCAAAATTCACAATCACAGAACATGACGAATGGAAGAAGGACGGGGAGAATTCACAGGTGGGGGGGGATTCTTGTGTAAATGGATAGCAGGACAGGAAGGATAGTAAAAAATCAACATTGATAATGTTTCTACAGAGGATAGGAATTTGGGGAGAGCTTGACAGGCCACTTATGAAAAGAAAAAGAAAAAAAACAAAATAAAGTCGGACGAAAAAGAGAATATTGATAAAAAAAAAGATGCAGAAAAGATGTACATTGCATACGAAAGAGAAAAAGATGAAAAAAGGCGCGAGAAAGATAAAGAAAAAGGATTAAATAATTAGGAAAAGAGGGAACCGGCTCACGGATAGATCACGTTGATACACCAGTTCCCGTACAAAAGTTAAGCAATGTTGATTCTGATCATTACCTGGATGGGTGACCGCTTGGAAATACCAAGTGCTGTAGCTTGGATGCGTGGAAGCAGTAAAGGATAATGGCTGGAATTTGCTAATCGGAAAGCCGTGTTCCAATTCCAGTTGATCTCGTTATATTCAGTAACACGAAAATGCCATTGGGATTGTTATGATTCCATTTCTCCTCCTCCCAGCTATGGGTTAAAATTTTATGATTAAAATCATTTCTATCTCCCCCGCCCACCCCAAATTCTTACAATTTAAAAAAAAATCTGGCTTTAAATATCTTACAAAGGGTTGGTAAGCCGTAGAAAATGAATTTGTAAATAAAAAAGGGGAAAATGGACAAGATGAAAAAGAATAAAAAAAAGAAAAGAAAAGATGGAAATGAAAATAGATAATTTAAGTCATAAATCATAAAGATAAAATAAAGAAGAAGAAGAGAAAAAAGAAGAAGCAAATGTAAACGAAACAGAAGAAGTAAAAAGCAGAAAAAGGTGGAGGAGAAAGAACTTAAGAAGAAAATGAAGAAGCAGGGGAAGAAAAAGAAACAGAAAAGTAAGAAGAAAAGGCACACGAAAAAGAAAAAGAAAAATTAGCAGAAAATGAAAAAGAAGAAGAAGAAAAAAGAGACAGAAGAAGCAGAAGAAAAAGGTGAAGCAAAAGGAGAAAAAGAAACAGAAGAAAAAAAAGAAGAAAAAGGAGAAAAAGAAACAGAAGAAAAAGAAGAAAAAGGAGAAAAAGAAACAGAAGAAATAGAAGATAAGAAAGAAAATAAACAAAAAAAGTAGAAGAAAAAGAAGAAAAAGAAACAGAAGAAGAAAAAGGAGAAGAAAAAGAAACAGAAGAAAAAGAAGAAAAAGGAGAAAAAGAAACAGAAGAAAAAGAAGAAGAAAAAGGAGAAAAAGAAACAGAAGAAAAAGAAGAAGAAAAAGGAGAAAAAGAAAGAGAAGAAATAGAAGATAAGAAAGAAAATAAACAAAAGAAGTAGAAGAAAAAGAAGAAGCAAAAGAAGAAAAAGAACCAGAATAAGTAGATGCAAAAAGAAGAAAAAGAGACAGAAGAAAAAGAAGAAAACGAAACAGCAGAGGAAAAAGAAAATGAAGAAGAAAAAAAGAAGCAAAACAAGAAAAAGAAACAAAAGAAGAAGAAGCAAAAGGAAAAGAAGAGACAGAAGAAAAAGAAGAAAATAAAGAAGCAAAAGAAAAAAGAAACAGTAAGAAGAAGAAAGAAAGAAAGAAAGAAAGAAAGAAAGAAAGAAAGAAAGAAAAAAAAAAAAAGCTGAAAAAGCAGGAGAAGAAAAAAAGAAGAAAAGGGAGTTGAAAGAAGACGATATATTAAAAAGTGTGAAGTATTTTCAAAGAACAAAACCAACGAAGATTATTATTATTAATTTTTTTTTTTTTCAACTTTTACCCCAGTTAATTTTTTTAAATAATACTGTCCGTAATCATGTGTTTTGACGCGGACATATTTAAACAGCATTTACGACAAACCAAGTACACCGAGTGACCTTGCTACTGATCTGACCTGGTCATCAGCTGGGTGTTGATTAAGGAAGGCGGTGAAAACGACAGAAATATATATAATCACACCCTTTCTCCTGAGTGGACAATTGGCTACGATTTCCGTGTGGCACGTTTTTGCAATGCCGAAAATAAGTAACAGGTTGTTTTGGGGGTCAGTGTGAACGCAGCAAGATAAAGATCCTGAGGTGTTCTTCTCATGAGGGATGCCGTGCCGTGAATCAACGTTTGCCAACATAGCCTAGCTCTTCATTATCACTACAACTGGTTCAATCCTTACTACTTACTGCTTAGTGGCGGTCCTTGACTGAACTAAATCAAGCCTGATAAATAGATGCTTTCAATTATAAATAAACCAAGATACCGAAAATACACACACGCCCACACACACACACACACACATATATATATATATATATATATATATATATATATATATATATATATATATACAGAGAGAGAGAGAGAGAGAGAGATGATGACCGGTGGACCCGTCGAAAGTTCTTGCGCATTTAAGGAAGATCTAATACAGTTTATAATTTTAAAAAAAAACAAGGATCATAACATTCATCTAGTGATTAGTGGGTTAATGCGTATTTAAAATTTAGTTAGCGAAGTGATTTCGCCATTTTATATCATCAACTTTACTAATTTACTTTTTGTATGAATGATTCATTGTAATATAAAGTACAACCCATATTTGATATATATATATATATATATATATATATATATATAAACATGCGTGTGTGTGCGTCTGTGTGTGCGCGTGTGTGTGTGTATTTGTGCGTACGTGTAAAAGTATATTTAAGCAGCTACATATATATTTATATATGACTAAAAATATACATTTACGGTTAGGCATATTTATGGGTAAATAGATAACAACAGAGCATATGTAAATATATGACTGAGCACAGAAGTCAACATTTATACGTTTATATATATATATATATATATATATATATATATATATATATATAAAAAAAAGGCTTAAACACTAATATTCCATGGTCATAATTTATTCCATTGGAATCGTAAATACGATCCAATTCATCAGACCTACAAATTCAAAAAGAAAACAGAAAGAACAACTCCGGAAATAAAAACAGAATTTAGAGAGAGTGTAAGTATGAGGAGGAGGGAGATTAAGCCATAACAGAGAGAATTTTAGGAGAGGTGGGTGGAAGGGTTAGTTATATATTTTGCATATGTATGTATATTTACCACTAATATTATCTATCTATAAATATATATATATATATAGATATATATGTGTGTGTGTGTGTGTGTGTGTGTGTTTGTGTGTGTATGTGTGTGTGTGTGTGCGTGCGTGCGTGCGTGCGCACGTGCATGTGTGTGTGTGAATTCGCTCTAGGGAATATTACTTTTAAAAAATGTATGATATCTGTTCGACTATCTAAAAATAGCAAATTGCCAACACATTCACATCAGCCAAACTTATCATCAGCAACAACAACTCATCAGCGAAATCCAAACTATACAGAGCCAACATTATTTATGAAATCAAATGTACCATAGCGAATTGTGTTCTAAGCGTGGACTAATTCATGAATAATTATGTCGGACATTACACATAATTAACTTAACAAGACGGCTAAAGCAACATCTCTCCGGCTATAGCTCCATAAGTGCACATTTTAATAAATTTGATACACAACAAATACATGGCAGTTACAAACAAGATTAATCTGGCTTCAGTAATATTATGTAAAGGCGCATTACTCCTTTGAAACATATAAAGAAAATGAAATTAAGCATTTCCTGTAAAATTAAAAACAAAAATAACCTTATCATCAACAACAACACTCCAGCGAAATCCAAATTATACAGGGCAAAAAACGTATTATTTTTTTATCGTTATATAACAGTTATAACTATGTTTTTCATCCGATTTTTGGCTCGATTTTTATAGTGTAACTAATATGTTGGTCACAGTGGTTTCTTAATTTGTTTATTAATTACTTTATTTATTTGGGTTCAATGATTTTGTTTTTTATTTTTATTTATTTATTCTATTCCGTCTATTCTAACGGGTGTGATTTGATAATTTGTTTGGATTAATTTATTTTTCTTATTTTATTGTCATTTTGTTTATTTATTTTATCTTTTTTTTTTCAGTTTTCGATTTTAAGTAACGCAGTAAAAATTTGTTTTCATGTCTGCATTTTGAGATGAGCTCGGATCTTTTATTTAATAATTTATTATGGTCTGGGTAGGTAATGATAGCTATTTTTTCCTCCAAGCAAAGTTTGCAAGTTTTGGATTGGTTGTTGTAGGCTGATGATCTTTTCCTTATTTTCCAAGATATTTTTGTTGTGATGTGCGTATTGTTTTTAATTTCCGATATACTTAGAAAGCATTGTGCTGTTCGCGTATTTACTTTTTGTGAAAGATATTTTGTTTGCATAATTTCTTTGTTTCCAGGGGCCTTCAGTTACTCCTATGTATAGTTTTTCTTCATTATCTGGTGATTTTATCGTGGCTTGGTATATTACGTTGTTTTGTAAGCAATTACCGTTTAAGGGACATTCGTTCTTTATTCTGCAGTGACACGTGGGTTATTTTGTTTGTGTGGTTTGTTCATAGTTTTCTTGTGCTTTTTTTATTATTTGTGCCATGTTCTCGGTGCAACTGTAGCTGATTTTTACTGTGTTTTTGTTGGATATTTTGTGTAGGGTGCTTGATTCCGGGAAGTGTTTGTGTAAGATTTTGAATATTTTTCCTACGTTCGTTTTTACGTTTTTGCTGTACGGTGGGCTGAACCATATGATATTTCTTTTCCTGTTGGCCTTTCGGTGGTGAGTATGTGGGTGTGGCAAGGAATCCACTATCTTTTAGGGCTGTTTCGGAGTCTTTCTTAGCTTTGTTAAATATGGATTCATTGGAGGAATTGTCGGAGAGCCTGCGGTTAATCGATTTTCGTATCTGTTTGATTACAGAAGGCGGGTGATTGGAAGATGTGTTTAATGACAGCTTGATTATATGTGTGTCGTTTTTTAAGAGAATAAATGACGAAGAAAGACGGTAAACACACACATACATATTTTTCTAATAGTCGAATTCTTTTTGCAACACCGATCTGGTATCAGTCGGAGTTTCTACTCCTAAGCCATCGGCAGAGAGAAAGACGAATTCTAGCGTATTGTTTTTACGAATGTAAATAAACGCCAGACAGCCAGAGTGCTCTATTCATTAATGATGATCATTTAAAATAATGATCTGCGTATTCATTTCCTGTATATTTTACTATATAAGCTTAACAATGAAATCCTTATCTTGTATCAAATGTTCGATCTGGTAGAAAGTGATATATCAATCATCCCAGCGTACGTGAAGACCACATTAAAAATTAAATTAAATATATACTGTGAACAGAATTAATCCACTGATCAACGACTGAGCGAGGAGGGCGATATTTTGATCTTAGGCGGACGTCACAGAAACTGAGACGAGGCCAAGATTCAGGAAGTGACGCATTAAACCTAGATATTGATCACCAATACCTTTTTTTTATCCCGGGTGGATACTCTAATCTCCAGCATCGATTCTGTTCGTAACTATCTCATCATTTCTATCAGATATTATGCAAGTACATGTTAATACCCTAGGGAAAAGTAATTAACCCTCTTCTTCTCTCCTCAGCTATGGTTAAATATCAGGACAGACAGGGTTCTATAGCCTTGGATGACAACTAGGCTACCGCAGAAAGAAATGGCAACCTACCGCGGGAAAAAATCTGCTTCATCAGTGATGCATCGAAAGATACATGATCGCCTAAGCGTGTCTCACGCATGGCACGTAACTGAAATTCCCTTACGTGCTAATACTCTTGGGAAAGGGATGAATCCTCTTCTTCTCCTCCAAGCTATGGTTAAATAGCAGGACATAACGGGTTCTATAGCCTTGGATGGCAACTATTTTGCCACAGAAAGAAATGGTAATCTACTGCGGGGAAAAAAATCTGCCTCATCAGTCATGTATCGAAAGATACATGATTGCCTAAGCGTGTATCCCGCATGGCACATAACTGACTGACTGATTAAGGGAGTTGCATATTCGGCTGGCCATAAAGTCCATTCGGTTTATTATGTAAAAATCAATGATATTTTTTCGGTATTAAGTTTATTTAACTACACATATGTTCAAGATAGGTAAAAGATATACCGCACGAACATGAACGTGCTACTAGATTGGCATCTCGGTCCCACCCTTTCACTGTCGAAACGGTTAAATATAGTCATCTCTTCTACTCCATTATCTACATTATTCGGACTATTGACCTCATCTTTGTCGCCATATTTTCACAACGTTTCGGCCGTTGTACGCTCAGTCCTTCTTCAGGTGGTTGGAATGTCGAACTGAACCCTTTATTTCGCTCACTGGGGTAGACTGTTCTAGTTCCACGTGCCATGTTTTGATGGATGTCAGTTATCAGTTATCTCCTGTTAATTTTCCCTTTGAAAGTTCTCCACTGCCTTAACCGGGTATTGATTGATCCCTTCCTATCGATTGAACTCACACTCTTTGGGTCCTGTCACTGGATCTAACCAACGCTTTTATCCACTCATCCTCAAGGACACATGGCACAGTGGATAAAGGCGTCGACATTCCAAACACCTGAAGAAGGCCGGAGCGTACAACGGCCGAAACGTTGTGATAGATAAGGACAATAGTCCGAATAATGTCAATAATGTACATAATACCTCATCTCGGAAATATAGACAGACTCTTCTGCTCCAGTAGCTTCTTATCGCACCTCCCTATCGATTGATTCCCTGATAGCTATAATCTTCAATATTCAGATTTAATGTCAATCGACTGATGCCTTGAGCTTGATCCCTGTCCATCTGTCTATCCTTTTCCCAAACACTCCTCTTTACTCTTACTCTCTGTAACCCTTGCGTGCTAGTGGCACTCCCGCCTTGCTTGGGGTGATTTGCTTAAAAAAAAAACAATTAAACTGATGTTTACCCTTTTCACTCTCCTATGAATCTGATTTTCCTATTTATTGTAACTTACTATGAGTTTTGGGATAGGTCGTGAAGTTGTTTATCGTTACACTTCTCCGTGGATGTGAATTCAGAGTCGTCCTTCTTCTAGACCGGTTGACACCCAAGGCTAAACACGTCGCTGATGAGGAAAGGGAGGAGAGATAGATTAATGGATTTCCTCAGAGGAAAAGTCAACCCAATAGCCGAGGCTGGAATTTGAAATCCTTTCATAGATTCCATTTTTCGTGCCAGTAACAGGTACCCTATCCGTATATCGCGATCATAATCACAAATTCCTTAGCCGTTTAGGGTTGTGTAGGAATCACTTGTAATACAGCCATAGTAGCAGTGGGTGTGTCTAGGGTAAGATATCCTGACGACGGCCATCTTTCCTCAGGCTGGCTTTGAATTAAAAGATGCTTTTCTCCTAGACTGGTTGCTACTCAAGCACAGTCAGTTCTGCTATTTAACCCTCAGGGGGATCAGAGTTTGCCGGAGCATTCGTGCGAAGTGAATGAAATAGGCGGAATTAGAACTCGGCATGTCGATCCCACTTCTGTATCAGTAACGATTCGGCTGCCTGCATATAAGAAATCCTCTGTTAAATAAAACCTTTGTTTTGTCTCGTAATCTCGGAATTGTCTTTAGATTACCTCTTTATTTAATCGCCACAGATTCAGTAAAGATTTATTTAACTCAGTATTGTCTAAGCTACAGAAACATTCAGATGTGATCATGACGTCCGATCTTCCCAGAATCCCTTGTGCTTATAAATATGGATTTCTTTCTAAATATCTCCACTGCAAATGCGCTCTACTCGTAAGCATAATCTCTTGCCTTCGTAAGGAATCTTCATTTTTATTCTTTATTTTTTATCATTTTAAGCTGGTCCTATCAGAATCCCTTGAGTCTGGAAGGCAATTTTATTTTATACAGTACTTATATTTATACAGTACAAGTGCTTAAAGAATATGCTGATAACGGTTGGGATGTGACAGGCAGTCGATGAAGAATGAGAACGTGATAACTCAAAAAATGCGGCAAGAATAAAACTTGCACGTACACAAGGGTTCATTCGCGCGACATACACACGGATTTGCCTATTTATTGAATTGCTGCTGCTGCTGCTGCTTTAATGGCCTTCCTCAATTGCTCTAATATGAAAAAAAAATTGTTTCATCGGGGGTTTCAGACACGCAAACGAATCTAATATATTTTTCCTTGATTAGTTATATACTTATTATGTATTACCTTATGTCACCATTTCAGACACACACACACACACACGCGCGCGCACGCTCACACACACACACACACGCACACGCGCGCACACACACGCGCACGCACACACACACACATATATATATATATAGACACACAAACATACACACACACACACACACACACGGGAGCTCTCATTATCTATATTTCTATCTATCGCTTAATATAAAGTATGTGTATGTGTGTGTAAAGAAATATTGTTTCGTCAAATACATAAATACACACACACACACAGGCAAACACACACACACACACTGTGTGTGTGTGTGTGTGTGTGTGTGCGCGCGCGCGCGCAGGGAGGAAACATAATCTCAGTATATCCGAATGATGATAGGTAATTGAATGGAAAAACTCAATGTAATGCGTTTTGTATTTTTAAGTCTGATGAAGTCCTTTTGAAGGACGAAATGCGTTATATAGATTTTTTTCCATTTTGTCATTTTATTACATATACATATTTATATATATGTGTGTGTGAGTGTGTGTGTGTGTGTGTGATAAAATATACTCTTAATGTATGATAAATTTATGGGTAAAACACCCAATATCAGGTCTAATGAGAAAAATGAGAATGCGTCAGAATGATAAAATAAAGAACAGATAGGAAACATTTATTAATCAAACATCTTTCGCCATTATTAAAGCTTCATCAGAGAATGTGACATGGAGGAAAAGAAAAAATTCAAAATATCAGAATTTATTTCTTCTCTTTCTCCATATCTCATTTTTTGATGGGGCTTTAATAAAAGGGAAACATGCGAGATTGATAAACGTTTCCTGTATGTTCTTTTTATCTTACAATACGTATATATATATATATATATATATATATATATATATATATATATATATATATATAAGAACACGAGTGGCAACAGTCTTTTTCTTACTTGAACGCAATATTCTTAAATCTTTTATTTTTACATACGCTCTATCTCTAATACTGAGAACTTTACCCATAAATATAACATACCATATATTTTATCATATATATATATTTAATTAGTCATATAATCGGTTATAAATTTATTTCAACATATATGTGTATTTATATATATATATCCGCTTTATCAAACCGACTATATATATATATATATATATATATACCCGCCTTTTATCAAACCGACTAAACTCACACATACAAACATATATATATATATATATATATATATATATATATATATATATATATAAATATATATAATAAAAACAGTAATATTCGATGGTCAAAATTTATTCCCTTAGAACCGTAAATACGTTCATCAGACCTACAAATTCACATTGTAACCTGTAGTCGATATTAATTTTGTCAAATTTTATTAATTACACAGCGGCCCTTTTATAAATGCCTTTCAGTTTTAGTTCCCCCCCGCCCCATCTCTCTCCCCCACCCCTTTTTCTTTTCTTTTCTTTTCCTCTCCCTCTCTCATGTTCTGATCTTTAAGATTAGATCGTCTATTGTGTGTGTATGTCACCACAAAATGTATCCTTTCCAGTAGGTATTAGACATCCGAGAACATTCATATTTCTCTCACTTAAACCGTCTTTGACACCCCTCTTTAAAACTTCTCTCTGTTAAATTTTAATCCCCCACCTTCTATCGTCTGTTACCCCTCTCTATAGCTCTAACATTCGTCCCACACTCTCATACTTACACTCTCTCTAAATTTTATTTTTTTATTTCCGGAGTTGTTTTTTCTGTTTTCTGAGATCGGATGAATTGGATCATATTTACGATTCGAATGGAATAAATTATAACCATGGAGTATTAGTGTTTAAGCCTTTTTATTATATCCTTACTCTGTTCTGGACATTGAGTTCTACCTGGATTCTATCCTCTTGGAATTATTTATTATACAAATATATATGTATGTGTATGTATGTATGTATATATATTTATATATATTTTGCATATGTATGTGTATATTTACCACTAATATTAGCTATATCTATAATATATATATATATATATATATATATATATATGTAACTATTGAATTAAATTTATAACCGATTTTATGATGACTAAGTCTTTTCCTTATTATTTATTTATTTATTTATAATGCTTTGTATATAAATTTATACATTGACCTCTCATCATGGAGATAACTTTTTTAATATTTTTTATTAAAGAAACCTCATTGAATAATCCCTACCAACTAAAATTTGATAGTATATATATATATATATATATATATATATATATATAAATAGGTTTGAAATAGGTTTGAAAAAGCGTATTAAGGCATTAAAAACTAGAAATGTAGTATTGTAGGCCATGATAAGTTTAAAATAAAACACACCAGTCGACCGGTTTCGTCCCCTCTCGTCAGAACTGTTAACAGGGAATTTAGATTATGAGGAAAAGAAAAAGTCTGTCATGGGTGACATGAATGAATGGACATGGAAAGAAAAAAAAATATATATATATATTAAAATTATACCAACCATTGGTTGGTATAATTTTAATATTGGTTGGTATAATTTTAATTATTGGTTGGAATAATTTTAATATATATTTTTTTAATTTTTTTTTTTCCTGTCCATTCATTCATGTCACCCCATGACAGACTTTTTTTTTTTTTCTCATAATCTAAATTCTCGTTAACAGTTCTGACGAGAGGGGACGAAACCGGTCGACTGGTGTGTTTTATTTTAAAACTTATCATGGCCTACAATACTACATTTTAGTTTTAATAATATATATATATATATATATATATATATATATATATATATTGGCTTTATCGTAATACATTACAGTATTAATTTCATGTATACAGTTATATTTCAGCTCAAACACAGCTGCTTTTTACATTTATATGTATTTCACCTAAAGTTTCTTTCTAGATTTACGTATTTTAGTAATTTTGGTAAATGTACATATATATATATATATATATATATATATATATGAGTCTGTTCATATCTATCTCTCTCTATATATATATCGCTAATTATTTAGCAGTATTTACATTCCTTTTTATGCTTTTGTTCTTCCTTGTTTTCCACTTCCTATCTGTGTATCTTTTTGTTGACCAGTTTCTTCATATCTTGAGCCTATTGGCTAATATCTATATGCAAATTTTTGGACTCCAAGAATTACGTGCTGGGCATTTGTAAGATTTGATTTTAAGATAGTAAAATTCAAAGTTTATAAAAAATGAAATTAATCTGTATCTACTAAAATATTTTAAAGCGTTAGCATGCAAAAAAAAAAAAAAAAACCTATCCGAAAATTGACTCGACTCTTTTAAAGCTTTTAGAGTTAAATGTACATTAACGGAAAATGAGAGAAAATGAATTTTGTCAACTACGTCTGACCAATCTGTCCTATAGGCACTGGATAGTCTTCGTGCGATGCAGTGTACCTTCCCTGTTCATTTACTCCTTGTTTGTTTTTTTTTTCTACTTTTAATGGAAGTAAGATGTGGATGGTTCGGGATTTATTTGCGAATTTTATTCTAAAATGTTATTACACCTTTTGCATTCTGATCATAAAAAAAGAAAACCGGTGGTATTACGGCAGAACGCTGAAATATTTATTGGCGACTCGGTGCGTGAACGAGAAGAATTTGGCAGGCAGCTCTATCGACTTACTTTAGGCAGGAAAAGGAAAGAGAATCTAAAAAATAGAGAAAAGAACGAATGAAAGAGTACGTGAATGAATATATTAGAAACTGGGGAAGGATAAAGATTAGAGAAAGTAGCTGAAGTGGAATGGATAAAATGATTAGATACCTAAATGAAAAGAAAGAAAGAAAGAAAGAAAGAAAGAAAGAAAGAAAGAGAGAAAGAAAGCGAAGAAAGAAAGAAAGAAAAAAGAAAAAGTAAGAGTTATAAAAAGAAAGTTAGAATGAAAGAAGAGAGGGCAGTCTTTAAGAAAGAAAGAAAGAAAGAAAAAAAGAAAGAAAAGAAAGAAAGAAAGAAAGAAAGAAAGAAAGAAAGAAAGAAAAAGAAAGAAAGAAGCAGTTGTAAGAAAGAAAATGAAAATCAAAGCAGAGAGGGTTAATCGTTAAGAAATAAACGAAAGAAAGAAAGAAAGAAAGAAAGAAAGAAAGAAAGAAAGAAAGAAGAGATGAATGCATGGATACAAGAAAGGAAAGAAAGAAAGGATAAAGAAAGAAAGAAAGAAAGAAAGAAAGAAAGAAAGAAAGAAAGAAAGAAGAGATGAATGCATGGATACAAGAAAGGAAAGAAAGAAAGAAAGAAAGAAAGAAAGAAAGAAAGAAAGAAAAAAGAAAGAAAGAAAGAAGAGATGAATGCATGGATACAAGAAAGGAAAGAAAGAAAGAAAGAAAGAAAGATACAAGAAGCTGTAATACGGATAATGGAGAGTGCGAGTAATACATCATGTTCAATTTCACATAGTAAAATGCGTCACTTTTTCCACCTTAGAACATGATACATAAAACTTGATACATGAAACCGGATACATGCGAGCTGAAACGGCATATGACTATTTTCATGGTCTCTCAGAGTCAGGGAAGGGTGAGGAGGAACTTTTCATGGCCTATGGAAACATCATTTTACAACGTATGATAAACATATCTCTATATATTTAAGAGTCCAGTATGCAAGCTCCGAATTGAAGACATCAAAAGCACAACAAAAAAAATCTTAGAAGTGTTCTAACAGACAACAATGTGACAAGGAATTCCAAAGATTCGTTGACATTGCAAAAGATGCCTTCCAAAAGGTAAATAATGTATTAAGAAACAGAAAAATCCTTTTACAAACAAATACCGTAAATTTCAGCGTACAAGTCGACCGAGCGTACAAGTCGACCGGGAGTACAAGTCGACCTGACGTACATGTTGATCTCAAGATTTTTAGTACAAAATACTGATCGTATATTGCATCAGTATATCTTGGCGCACATTTACACTTCGTCAGATCTACTGATAAACGCATTAAATTCAACATCAAATCCTATAAAGCATTAATATCGTAGATTACACATCATACAAGATAATCTTTCGGTAGTACTGCTATATATCGTATGTTTTCGGGTAGATGGAGCTCGATACACCAGAAAGGGGAAGGAAAACCTTGATTTAAAACCTCTTGCGGTCATATCGAAAATAGGCTATGGAAGTAAATCCCGGAGTGGAGGCCCGTGGGAGTTTCAACATTCCAGCAACTCGTGCAACTAATCTGTCCCCAAATGTTATACCCTGTATTCCTTTCGAGCTTGTCGGTCCGGTCGAGCGTGGAGTGCATGTAGTCTGGGTAGCGCATCGGCTTTTATATACCATGGCCAGTCTAGGAAAAAGAAATCTCTGAATTCAAAGCACCTGCTGCATTGTAGGTCTTGCCTCTTTAAATTCTAGGAAAAGAAACGGAGTAACCTCAACATCCCCTATGCAAAAGGAATCGGCAAGCCATTGCACTGCCTTGAAATTTACCATGAACCACAATTGTGAGATGAAGGTGGTGGGGGTGAACATAGCGGTACAAAATGCGCTAACTGAATAAATATAGGACGACTGATACTACATAACAGTTCAGTACCCTTTTCATTGTTTCTAGCAATATTTTCCTATTTCTTAATACTTTGCTTAGCTTTTAGAAGATATCTTTCGCTATCCCAAAGCACTTTCGGATTTCCGTGTCGCACTTACCATCATCTGTTAATACTCTTTCCAAATATCTAACTTGCTGCACCTGTTTGATTTCGGTTTCTCCAATTTGTAATTTGCATGTTGTGCTGTTTCTTTTGTAAACAACCCTGCATTGAGTCTTCATGCATTTGAAGTTTAGTCCTTTATTCTTGCTTTCCTTCGCTACCTTCTGTTCTGTAGAAGTGCTTATGGTTTCCTTTCTATACCTACTATCAGCACTGTGTCATCTGCATATACTATGTTGTTAAGAGTGTGGCCTCGCTATATAGGTTGAATAAGTCCGGCGAGAAGACGCAACCTTGTCTTTCGTTTTTCAACAGGAATCGAACCTATTTTCCTATAAGGAAACTGTCATTTGATCTGACGTGCTAAACCATTTAGCCACAGGAAATGAACAGCAATGCGGACTTTCTTAACCAAAATCATCACTGCAGCAGGTCAGATCAAATAATGGTTTACGTATAGGAATGCAGTTTCGATTTCTATCGGAGGACGCATATATTCTACAGAATTTCCCGATACATTCAGGCTGGTAAATTTAATTAATACTGTTTAATTAAAACCAGACCATTTACTTAAATAAAACTAATGGTACCAACAGAATATATATATATATATATATATATATATATATATATATATATATATATATATATATATATACAGAGCTTTGGGCACTTCGAGTTGGTGTAATGGTTTAGCAAGCTTGTCTCTGCTTCCTCATATTACGACTGAGTAGTGAGTGCAATCCTTACTGGGTGCGCCATAATTTCGGCCTTGTGGCACATCTAAGCTACGCTTGGAAAATCACTATATATACAGGGGTTGGACAAAATAATTGGAACAGTTGCAAAATCCACTCGTATATTTCAAAGACCTATTATATTAAGAACTTTAACTAAAACTTCGTAATTGCAGCTTATATCTATTGTAAAAACATTTATTTATCTAATTTACTTTCTTTGTCTTATTTATTTTTTAGAATTTAGTAAAATTTAAGCTAAGTGCGTGACCTCTCCGAGTTCGAAAAAGAGAAAATTGTTGGAGCTCGCATGGCAGGAGCCTCGATCACTAAGGTTGCTGAACTGTTTGGTTTTTCAAGAGTTACCATATCAAGAACACTGATGCAATTCAAGAAACAGGGCAAGACCTCTAGCAACCGTAGCAATTCGGGCCGGACTTACAAATTTACTGACAGGGACTGTCGTGCATTGAAACGCAATGTGGCAAAAAATCATCGGATAAATGCGGCCAAAGTGACTGCTGAGTTGAATAACCATCTGAATAGTTCAGTTTCTACTAAAACTGTTCATCATGAGCTTCATGAGGCTGCATATCATGGAAGAGCCGCTGTGAGGAAACCTCTTCTCTCCACTCGCAACATTCAAAAGAAGTTGAAGTGGTGCAGAGATCACAATGTCTGGTCTGCAGTTTTTCTCTTTTCCCAACTTCAGGACGAGTTTATGTGTGGAAGCAGCACAAAGAAGCTTACAACCCTGACTGCCTTCTTCCAACAGTGAAGCAAGGAGGTTGATCAGTGATAGTTTGGGCCCCCATATCATGGAAATGTCTCAGTCCAATAGTTGCCCGGCATGGTAGAATCAACAACAAAGATTACCTGAACATTTTGGGAAATCATGTTCATCCAATGGCCCAGAATTTATTCCTTGATGGCGACTGCATCTTCCAAGACGATAATGCTCCAATACATACCGTTCGAGTGGTTAAGAATTGGTATAAAGTGCATGAAAGTGAGCTAAAACACATGGAGTGGCCTCCACAATCTCAAGATATCAATATTATTGAACATTTGTGGTGCATTTTGGAGCAACAATTTAGGAGCCTCTATCCTCCATCGTCGTGTCGTAAAGAGCTGGAGAATGTTTTAATGGAAGAATAACTTAAAATTACTATGGATAAAGTCAGGAAGCTGTACGATTCCATTCCTAGACGTATTAAAGCTGTCTGCGAGGCTAAAGGAGGACCAACTCCATATTAAAAAAATTTCTTTGAATTTTACAAGTATTCCAATTGTTTTGTCCAATCATTGTATATATATATATATATATATATATATATATATATATATATATATATATAGATATATATATATGAGAGAGAATTATGGCAACACCGGGTAACGACAGGCAGTTTCATGATTATACCTCGACTTTAGCCATTCGTAAATAGTCGAGCTATCTTGCAAGCCACATGGACTGTAGTTTACGTGCATACATGTAACAGTCTGTTGCAACTCATTTTGACATCGGTGCCCACACTTCTAATGGTTATAGGCGCTCTATCACTGATTTTGATCGCTTTTAACGTATAAATATACCTTAAAACTATATTTTATCTCATATATATATATATATATATATATATATATATAAAAATGAACACACACACACACATATATATATATATATATATATATATATATATATATATAGAGAGAAGAGAGAGAGAGAGAGAGAGAGAGAGAACATCGATTATGGATACGAAACAGACAAAATGATACGATAATGAACATGTAGGAAAACAGATCTTAATCTAACATGTTTCATTTTATTAACGCTTCGTCAGAGATCAAGACAGAAATGATAAAAAATTGATAAAAAGCAAAGAGACGCAGATTAATTGTATATTGTGTTAGGCTATTTCATTGCTTAGATACGTGCCACGTGTATTGAAGCAACAGATAATATTTAAATATGTGTGGCAAACATTCTCGACTCTAAAGCGTGTAAAAGTTAGTGAGATGCAGTATGATGTTTTATTGAATTCGTGGTACGTGCAAGGAAGTAACAGATAATATTCAAATAAGTGTAAGACAACATTCTGGAAGTTAAGTTATATAAAGCTTAGTGAGACGCTGCAGGATACTTTGAACAAGTTTTCATTAGAGTAGATCCCGTTCGTATTTTGTATATATATTGATTTTTTATGTATTCGGGAGAGATAAGTTTGGTTCATGAATAATGGATCTGTAGAAAAATGGTGATGTAATGTTGTTTTTTAAACTACACACACACACACACACACACACACACACATATATATATATATATATATATATATATATATATATATATATTATTATTATTATTATTATTATTATTATTATTACAGTAATATAAAAATCCGATGCTCAGAGTGTCAGGCAACAACTATAATCGGACGTATATGTTATAACGTATTAACAAGATTATTATAATAGATTATATTTAGACTCTGTCAATAGAGCCCTTGGTTTATATTTTAAAGATTGAGCTTATATATATATATATATATATATATATATATATATATATATATATATATATATAGTAACTAAATATGTTGGTTTTTATGCATGTTTCTAAAATTACAGGAATGTTTTATTTTTCGAGCACGGTCAGCACATTGTGAGCGTGTTCACAGTTAGTAATATTGAGTCTTGGCTTTTACTTTTTATTTTTAGGGCTTCCATTATTTTTAATCCTTTTTTAAATGCGAATAAGTCTTTTACACTTGTATTTTCTACTAGTATTTTACGGACGGACTCTGGCGGACACATATATAAATGACACATATTTAGTTAAAAATAAAATTTAAAAAAAAAAAAGAAGATTGCCTTCGATAATGGCTGAAAAGAAAAGCCAAAAGCGCTTAGATATGCAGAACATTTGGACTGTTTTTTACACACTTAAATAAAAAATTAAAATATATATATATATATATATATATATATATATATATATATATATATATATGTGTATATATATATATGTCTGTGTGTGTGTGTGCAAATATATTGATAAAATAGGAAAGAACCGTTAGATTGATGATCCGAAGTTCTTTAGTATTTTTTTTTTTTTTAAAAAACAGTGTTCGATACACAAGTAGAACCTAAATTATAACTATTTTTTTTAAATATGATTTCATCGCTACACAGAAAATAAAACAGAAGCTAATTCAATTATAACTTTAATTTAATTTCTGTAATTGAATTATAATTTTTTAGCTTCTGTTTTTGAAACATCGTAGTTCCTATGTAGCGATGGAATCATATTTAAAAAATCATTTTAATATATGTGTGTGTGTGTGTGTGTGTGTAAATAGGTAGACATACATGAACAAACAGATAGATAGATAGATAGATAGATAGATAGATAGATAGATAGATAGATAGATAGATAGATATTACTAAATTCTGATAGAAAATATAAAGTATTGTCTGAGACAAAAAAGAAAGAAAAAAATCTGAGATAGATAGATAGATAGATAGATAGATAGATAGATAGATAGATAGATAGATATGAACAATTTGCATTGGCCAATAATTAACAAATTATCCTAACCGAATATTACGACTGCGTAGTCAACTATAAACAAAAGATTCAGGAATGCAATTGTTCACTGCAAGACCTATTCAATTGCCGACTACCGAAGCGCTTACCTCCCAGTTATATGAAAACTATGAATGAAATCACGGAAACTAAGGAAGCCTAACGTAGCACCCAGATTGTAATGCAAGAATGACTTGAACCTGAATGAAAAATATATGGACAGTGTGAAAAGAAGATATGAAGGACAAAATGGAAATGGATACTCAAAATAGGACACACTAAATGAAGTGACGTCAGTAAACGACGCCATGCCAAAGTAGAATGGACGAAGAAGAAAAAACGAATACATCACAGACAAGTTTCTCAACATGATGCCAAGGAGACAGAAAGCTATGCCAAGACATGGGATAGAATACAGAAAACTACACCGTGACATAAGAAACAAATGCAGACAGGCTAAGGAATAGTAAGTCACCAAATAATGTGCAGAAATAGAGAGAATGGGTATCACAAATAAAAGAAATATGCATACAACAAAATCCAGAGACTGATATGCAACATGATTGGTCCTGATCTGGCATCCCGTTTACAAATGAGATGTGGCTTCCCTCTGTCTTTTCTACACGTATTTTCATGGCAACTGATCTGACGAACTACTTTCACAGGTTTTCAAACTACATGAATTTAAGCGAGTTACTAGTTTGGCATCTCGATCCCACCCTTTTACTGTTGAAACAGTTAAATGTAGTCATCTCTTCTACTCAAACAGTTTCTTTTCTCGCACCTCCCGTCAACGGAACTCCATTCCTATCACTTGATTCCCTGATAGCTATAATCCTCAAAGATTCAAATGTAATGTCAATCGACATCTTCTGATGCTTTGATCTTGATCTTGTCCTTCTCTTTATCTTTTTTTTTCCCAAGCACTACTTTTTACTCGTACTCACACTCTTTGCAATCACTTGTGAGACCCCCGCCTTGCTTGGGGTGATTTGCTTAATAAATAAAAAATACAAAGTTAAGGGAACAGGACTTAAGACATTCTTATCAATAGGTTCCATAAAAACTAAAGACGGAACGCTCATATTAGAGAAAGAAATAATTCTTCAATCTTATATTGGAGATCTCTTCCACGACGAAACTCCAAAAATACCGATGGGCCGGAAATACTAAAAGCTGAAATGGAAGATAGATTCAAACAGAATAATCTAGATAGATACGGACAGACTAATATAGATAGCTAAATAAATATGCATAGACTAAGATAAATTGATAGATATGAACGGACTAAGGAAGATCGATATGAACAGACAGAATTAGATACATAAGCACAGACTAATATAGATAAATTAACAAAGAGAAAGAGATAGATATGAACAGACAGACAGATAGATAGATAGATAGATAGATAGATAGATAGATAGATAGATAGATAGATATGAGATAGAAATTAGATATGAATGAATAGATAGATAGATAGATAGATAGATAAGGATAGATATGAACAGACAGATAGATAGATAGATAGATAGATAGATATGAGTAAATTAGATAGATAGATATAGATAGATAGATAGATATATGAGTAAATTAGAATAGATAGATAGATAGATATAGATATGAACAGAGAGACAGATAGATAGATAGATAGATAGATATAGATAGATAGATAGATGGATAGATATGATAGATAAAATTAGAATAGATAGATAGATAGATATGAATAGATAGATAGATAGATAGATAGATAGATATGATAGAATAGATAGATAGATAGATAGATAGATAGATAGATAGATAGATAGATAGATAGAAATTAGAGATAGAAAGGAACAGATTAAAATATGAACAAACTAAGAAAGATCGAGAGAGCGATATGAACAGACAAAGGTCGGTAGAACGATAGATATGAACACACTAAGATAAATATGAAAAGTGTAAGAAAAATAGGAACACTTTCAGATAGATATGAACAAAGATAGACAGATGAACAGACTAAGATAGATAAAGAAAGATAGATATGTACAGGCTAAGATAGATCGATAGATGGATATGAATAGACTAAGATAGATCGATACATAGATATGGGACAGACGTAATTGTAATAGAGATGCTGGCAGCCTTAGACTTTTTCGCCGTAGACAGGATTACAGAAATAATAAATGAAATCTGCAACAGTGTGCAGCCACCGGAAGTCCTAAGTATATCTATTTTCATAGCACTGTCTAAGAAACGAAGCACAAGCGAATATGAACTCCACCGTATTACTAGACTAATGAACCGCATGAAAAAACACATCATCCGAATTCAGACGAACAGAGCGCACAGCAAAATCGGGCCTGAGACTGGACAAGAAAAGTGCGGGTTCGTCAAAGACAATGCAACAAGGAACGCGATATTTATGCGCAGAACGAGACGCGTAACTCATTACAGTCGTAGGGGTAACATCTGTACTGCAACCGCAGCAAGAATGGTGTATCTTGGGTAATATACGCTGGCGGAGCCCAAGTCTATGCAGTCTGGTTTGAATTTAGAGTTTTTAATTCTCCTAGACTAGCTGCCAACCAAGGCTATATAAACAAGAATATCCGACAATTTACCATAGATGGATTTATACAATGCAACAAGGAACGCGATATTTAAGCTCAGAAGGTTATCAGAAAGCGCGATACAAATGCAGAAGGACGTGTACCTATGTTTTACAGATTATGCAAAGGCGTTCGACAAAGTAAGCCACAAAGATCTGTTAGAATTACTCAGTAATTCATATTCGGGAAAGACATTAGAATAACCAAAAATCTCTACTGGCAGCAAACCGTCTGCGTACGAATAAAAATGAGTTAAAAAAAAAATTCTGCTACAATCTTAACAATATAAGATATGCAAATGACAAATATCTGATATCATTGTAAGATATGCAGATGACACATGGCTGATAGCAGGCACGGGAAAGAATCTACAAAACCTCCTATAGAATCTAGCGAAGAGAGCGAGAAGAAGGGACTAAGTATACTACAAGAAGACAGAATGCATAGTTAAAAGGTGAGCCTAAAATGCAAAATACAGGTTGGAGATATTAAAATCAGGCAGGTACAGAAATTTAAATATCTGGGAAGTGTTCTAACAGAGGACAGAAAGTCCGACACTGAGATCTGAAGACGTATTGGGATGGCCAAAAGCTAAGCATGGTATTACGAGACAGGAAACAAAGAAAAGAGTACTGAACTGTTACGCGATATCTGTCCTTCAAAACAAAGAGGAAACTTATGCTTAGTATCAAGAAGAGACGCTGGCAGCATTAGACGATTTTAGAGCTGTTCAGTAACCTCGATATATTCAGGAAAGACATTAAAATAATCAAAAATCTCTACTGGTAGCAAACCCCCTGCATACGAATAAAAATGAGTTCAGTAGATATACAAAAATCGGGGTGTAAGACAAGGATGTGTCTTCTCACCGGACTTATTCAACCTATACAGAGATTCTGAGAATAGAAATCTTACCAGGATTTATTACAATATTTATTTCTGTAAAATTACAGAAAATGTGGCACAAGGCCTAAAAAAGGGGATGGTGAAAAGGACGGTCTTCATCTGTCTTAATTTTAAACTTAGCTAGCCACAAGCACTGACCCAAGCATATAAACAATATTCCTAACACCAAAACACCATATTCTTACTACATCCACCATAATACCTCATTGTCTCAATGAAAATCCTAAATAGTCCCCATATGTACAAATCGTCGTATGTGCGAGGGGATTAAAACAACAAATTCAAAAGATCCCCAATGAGTATATACAATATGAATTAATCTATTTACAATCTTAACAATGTAAGATATGCAGATGACACAGTGCTGATAGCAGACACGGAAAGGAAATGTAGTGAAGGAGAGCAAGAAGAAGGGACTAAGCATGAACTACAAGAAGACAGAATTCATAGCCATCAGCAAAAAGATAAACCCCAAATGCAAATTACATGCCTGCGATACCAAAATCAAACAAGTACAGAAATTTAAATATCTGAAAAGTGTTCTAACAGAGGACGGAAAGTGTCACATTGAGATCCGAAGACGTATTGTGATGGCCAAAGATGCTTTCCAAAAGGTAAGCAGAGTATTAAGAGACAGGAAAGGTTTCGTTGGAAACAACAAAGAAATGAGTATTGCACTGTTATGTGATATCTGTCGTCCTTTATAGTAGCAAATGTTGGACAATCCCCACAAAGATGAAGAAGAGACTCGAAGTAACAGATATGTTGTTCTACAGAAGGATGCTGAGGATACCATGGGCCGGACATGTGACCAACGACGAGGTTTTGGAGAGTATGGAAACAAAGAAGAAACCTATACTTAACATAAGCAAGAGACAGCAGAAATTTCAGGGACATGTAACGAGGAAAGAGGGCTTGGAAAATCTGATACTCACAGTATGGATCGAGGGAAAGCGGGTCAGGGGAAAGCAACGCGTGACGTACTTAATGGGCTTGAGCAAGTGGATGGCAGAGCAGAGTCTGGGGGAAATAAGAAAAAGACAAAACATTGAGAGCTACAAGGTACAGGACGAGGTGGAGAGCCATGATCGCCTAGGTCCTGAAAGCAGTCGAGAGAACAAAGGTGAGGTTTTACAGAAGAATGTAAACAAAAAGGAAACATACTTAAGATCAGGAAGAGGTAGTTGAAAATTTCTGCGACACGTAATGAGAAAGGAAGGCTTGGAAAATCTGATACTCACAGGGCGGATAGAAGGAAAGAATGACAAAGGGAAAGCAACGCCTGACAGTGGATGGCAGATTAGGATCTGGGAGATATAACACAAAGACAAAACATTACGAGCTACAAGGGGTTAGGAAGAAGTGGGGGGCCATGACCGCCTAATTTCTGAAGTGGCACGATGTATAAAAGTACTACATTTGTTCTTTACTGAGTGATAGAATATTATCCTTGTGGCAGGCGCAGCTAAGTTTAGTTAATATCAATTACCTCAATACTGAAAGACTAACATATCAAACTAGAAAGATGGATCGATAATAGATGTTAATAGATGCTAAATAAACAAGCATTTTGGAATTATATATAAACACCAAATGAGTTTGATAGATACACAGATGGCATTTTATTTCCATCTCCATATATAATACCTTAAACCTTTTGATACGAAGAAATAGAGCGCTGTAAAAATGCTTATGTTCCTAAGAAAACTTGATATTGAGTTCTGTGAAAATTATTTCCGCCATAAAAATGTCGACTGCGAATTATAAAAATCGTCCCGATTTCTTCTTTCCTTTCGATAATAAATCGAAAAGGAAATGTTCATTTTCTTTCCCTTTCAAAACGAATTAACTACCTATATATATATATATATATATATATATATATATATATATATATATATATATATATATATATATATTCGTTATTTAATTATGTATTTTATATAACAGTTCTCGTTTATACGTGCGTAATAATGGATAAACTCTATCTGTTATGTATCATATAACACGTATTTAATATAGACGTTTTATTGGTAAGTGAGAACGGAATATAATTATCTGATAGGCGACGCCATTTTTACGAGAGAACACGCTGAATATCTATAAAAATGAAAGGTATTAAAAAAAAAAAGAAGCTAGTTTATTCCTAGATATAATACTCACCCTTATTAAGGGAGTTTTTTTCTTACTTTTCTAAAGTTAATAGTGTATTACATTATAAACTGCAAATTATAGTGTAATCGACAGTTAAGATGAGTGCGATTTTTTTTCCGATTGATATGATTGTTTTGATCATAGATGTGATGGTTTCAAACCCTCCTGCCTCCCAAAAATGTATATTTTGAAGTCGTGTCGGTCTGTTTCTTGTTATTATCTAAATTTCATATAGAACTGCACAGGAAACAACGAAAAGGAGAAAGAACCTATTGTGCTTATATTTCCAAGACGCGTAATGGGGGCCTGGCTTGTAGTGATATGCAACCCTCAAAATCTGAACTATTACATAGGCGCCAAAATTGATCCCTGGTAAGAGTAGCAATAATTTTGACGTCTTTCTTTGACAGATAATGATATTAAAGAGTATGTGCGGGTAGCCTACCGGTTATCAGAATGCATATAAAATCGCAGTCGGGGTTCAAATTACAGCCAGGTCGCTTCACAAAATATCCTTGTAAAAAGCATGGTTCTACATCATCCTGCCCCACAAGCAATGAATTAGACAAAAGAGTATAGGATCTCTAATTTTGAATGGTAGCCAGTCTAGATTGACTAGTTTTCTACAACTTATCAACCCTTTGCCTGTTATTTAAAGCCAGCAATTATTTATTATTTTTAGATTTTAAGATATTGTTTTTGTTGGGATAATAATGTTATAGTAATAGAAATCTTACTAATTAACCCATAGCTGGGGGAAATGGTGGATTCTTACCTTTACAAGTGTATTTGCGCGAAAGTGAATATAACGAATCCAACTGAATATGGAACTCCGTCCTCTGATTAACAATTCTGAACCATTATCCATTACACCAGCTGCACACCCAAAATTACAGCACTTACTATTCCCAAGCGGTTACCATCTAGATACTGTCCAGGATCGACGTTGCTTAACTTCGGTGATCGTACGGGAATCGATGTTTCAACGTGATATGGCCATAGGCCAATCTAGGAGAAGGAAAACTATTATATACCGTGTCTATGAACACTAATGGGTATGTCCCAATGCTCATAAATACGTTGCACACCATTGTAAGTCGGGGTAATCTGCTATCTCCGCTGGCAGCCTGAGTGTTATGGTCCAGATTAGGACCAAGGAAGAACAACACGAACACAAGAGTAGAGATAACGAAGGTATATTACACGAAATAATAATACAATATGTGGAAGGTGTTAGTATGACTGACAGTCTGGTTTGGAGTGAACTACTATCGGCTCAACTCGATTCGGGATCTAGCCCCCACCACGAGGGTTGCATGTGGCACAAGGCCGAGTTTAACGTGGGTTTCCCGAGCCCGTAGTCTCGGCCAAAAAATGCCCGTAGAACCCGTATAAACGGGATCGGGTTGGTCAACCTCCCCGAACGAGACTCTGCCCTTCGGCGGAGCCTCGTCCGGGTTCCTATCTGCTCAGAGGCAGAGAGTTCGACCGTCAAACCGAGAAGTTCGGCTTGATTCGTCCCTCTCTCTTGAAAGGTGTAGTATACATACTGTTAGGAAGAGTTCATTCTGTAGTAATAGGACCCATGACACTGAGCTGTCAGCGTGGGAAGCTCTTGCCATGTCGAACTCTCTGCCTTCGAGAGGAACCTGGACGTCTACCCGGGGTCTACGGGCAATGTTTTTGCCCGAACCCATGGGCTCGGATTTCCCACATCATAATTAACCTTGTGCCGCATCCTACCTCGTGGGAAGGCAGGTAAATATCGTAATATGCTATCCAAGTAGTCCACCGCTAGCAGTGGTTTACCTACTTCACGCCGCTGGCGAGTATTGTATTTTGTTGACGTTATAAAGATTACTATTTTCATTTCCAACCTCCGTTTTGGTTATTCCTCATTCAATAACTTTGTGTAGGTTACAACAAAATCAGAGTAGAGGAACCCGTTCAATTGTTTCCCTAAAAGTCATGGCAATTCACAAATGCTAATAAAGAAAATGGACATATGAAAAAATATGATCCCTTCCGTGCTGAAAGGACATGACAGTAAAAATATTATAATATTGATGCAAAAATGACCATCATTTTAAAAAAAATCTTAGAAGTGTCTCTTGTGTTAATTGTTTTCTTTATTGTTGCGCAATTGTCTTTTGCAAACCTACGAAAAATACTGAAGCAAAGAGAAATGAGATCCACATGGATTATTTGAGAAGTGAACATCAACCATATGTTGATTTTTTTCATTCCCTTTTTAACAAAAATAATAAACAAAACAAATGATTTTTCTCAATATATTCGGAAAAAATGGATTCTTTACAAGAATTCAAAATGAGGACAATCCATACTATATATCAGCTTAGCTTCAGGACAAGGGCGATCATGGCTCTCCACAATTTCCTGCTTTCGTAGCTCTAAATAAATTTCTCACTTTGCGATCTCTCCTCATCCCTGTTCTGCCAATAATTTCCAAAATGTCGTTAGGTAGGTTATGCGCTTCCTTCCCTCAATATATCCTGTGAGTGTTAAAATTTCTAAGTACACTTTCCTCATTATATTTCTTAGAAATGTCAACTGTCTATTTATGATGCTAAATACAAATATCCTTTTCTTTTCTATTGTCTCTATAATTTTGTTATTGCTCGCATGTTCAGTTCATGGTATTCTCAGCGTCCTTCAGTAGAACTACATTTCTGTTGCCTCACTGTCTAACAGTTCAGTATGCATTTCTTCGTTTCTAACGAAATGAAAGATGAAATCAAATAATGAGACATTAATAATAATTGTCGACATTCAGTCAATTAAATATGTGCCATGCGTGATACACCCTTAGGCGATCCTGTATATTTCGATACATGACTGACGAGGCACATTTTTTCCTGTAGTAGTTTGCCATTTCTTTCTGTGGTAGACCAGTTGACATCCAAGGCTACAGAACTCGGTCTCTCCTGCTATTTACCGATAGCTGGTGGAAGAAGACGAGGATTGATAGCACGTAAGTGAGTGTAATGGATTCGACTGGAATTCGAACTCGGCTCTCCGATTCCTCAATCCAAGCCGCTACCTTATTCCAATTCGAAACTACTTCATCTGATAAAAAAGGATATGAAATTAAATACATCTTCATCTTCTTCTATGTGCCGTGTCCCTACCAGACGTGGGCGATCATGGCTCCCCCACAATTTCAGGTACTTTGTAGCTCTTAACAAATTTTGTGTTTTTGCTATCTCTCTTAATCACTGTCGTGTTAACCATTTACACAAGCTCGTTAGATATTTTATGACTCCCTTGTCTTCACTGTCCTGTGAGTGTTATATTTTCTCAACCCTCTTTCCTCATAATGTTCCATAGAGATTTCCACTGTATCGTTTGTTTAGTATATGTCTCCCTTTTGCTTCCATTTTCTCTAAAGCTTCACCATTGGACACCTGCTCAGTTCACGGCATCATCAGCACCTTAATAAAAAAAAAGGTCTTTTTCTCTTTTAGTGAAATTCAATCTGAATTCTTTAGACAACGTATCACTGCGGGTATTAACAGTGATCCATTGGCCCACTTGACATTGGAACAGGAAATCTTCTTCGCCACACAAGAAAGTCAATAGATGTTCTTGCATTACAATGACAATCTTCACGTTGCAAATGCAAGGCAGTAAAGGAATCGTGATGCTGTAATGAAAAAGAGACAGGATTTAATGCCAAAGAACCGTAAAGAATATAAGACATTACGTAAAAACATTATAACTAAATGCAGGCAAGCAAAAGATGAGGGACCCAACGAGAAATGTGTAGAGATAGGAAAATAAATAGCAAGACAGAAAATATCCTCTTCAACAGGATATATGAAATCTAAACGATCATAAGATAAAAAAATAACAAGATACTACAAAGATGGAACGTACATCTCAGAGAAATATTCCATATCAACGGAGATGACTAAAATAAATGCATAAAGTCATGGAAGAGGCCTTGTGCCATATCTAAGCTACGCTTACAAAACACACTATAATGTCATAGATAGATAGTTAATACTAAATTCGGTGATAAGCTCGATATATACCAACATGAAACGAAACAGCACAACCAGATGAAACTGTAACAAAGAGGTTGAGAATCATATAAGAATAAGTGAGTGATAAACTTACCAAACCGTATGCATGACAACGGCGAAATACTCTAAAATCTCAGTGCATCTATCTTCGTAGCGGTGTAAAAGAAGCCAGATGCCAATGAATGCGAACTCCCTCAGACAATCAGCTTCGTGAGCCACCTATTCTTCTTTTATGTGTCTTGCGCTTTCATGACGTAGGCGATCGCGGCTCTCCACCTCCTCCTGTCCCTTGTAGCTATCAATAAGTTTTGTCTTTTTGTTATTTCTCCCAGGCCCTGTTCTGCCATCGACTTGCTTAAGCCCGTTAAGAATGTCACGCGTTGCTTTCACTTGTCCCTCTTTCCCTCTATCCGCCCTGTGAGTATCAGATTTCCCAAGCCTTCCTTTCTCATTACGTATCCTCAAAATTCCAGTTGCCTCTTCCTGATGTTAAGTATAAGTTTTCTGTTTGCTTGAATCCTCTCCAAAACCTCATCGTTGCTCACATGTTCGGTCCATGGTATCTTTAATATCCTTCTGTGAAACCACACCTCTGTTGCCTCCAGTCTCTTCATCCTTGGGGAAATTGTCCAACATTCGCTACCGTGAAAGGAGGACAGATATCAGACAGCAGTTCAGTGCTCTTTTCTTAACGTAACCCTCCAGTCTCTTAATACTCTGCCTAGCTTTTGGAATGCGTCTTTGGCCATCCCAATGCATCTTTGGATCTCAGCGTCGCACTTACCGTCCTCTGTCAGAACAATTCCCAGATATTTAAATTTCCGCACCTGCTTGATTTTAGTGACCCCGACCTGTAAACTGCATTTAGGACTCATCTTTTTGCTGATGTCTTCTTGCAGATTATGCTTAGTCCCTTCTTCACACTCTCCTTTGCTACTTTCTGTAGGATGCTTTGTAGTTTCCTTTTCATGTCTTCTATTAGCATTGTGTCATCTGCGTATCCAATGATGAATCCTGGTAAAATTTCTTGTTCTCTCAGAATTGCCTAAACTTATTAGCATTCTCATGAACAGAACTTGTAGCAGACTAGTAATAGAGCAAGAATACTGTTGCTATGTTAAAGGCACGGGAACAAGAAATTCTATTGTTTATGATCCGAATGCTATTAGACCGAGCAGCGAAAATGCAGAAAGAAGTATTTCTATGTTTTATAGATTAAATAAATTGCTGTGATCTCAGTTAATCATGTCATGTTACTGAACACGTGAGGCGTTTAAAGCTCTTTTTTTAACGCTATATTAATGAATATATTGCTATAATATTTTTGTAAGTGTTTTTTTTAAACGCGAAGAACTACTTGAAATACTAGAAAAGGTTTAATTTAAAATATTCGATTAATCTTCAACAAGAAAAATACACAGCTTGCAGTCGAATATCAGCAGGATATATAAAATCTAAAACGGATACGATGATAAATAATAACATAAAGAAAAAAAAACACGATTAAGATGAGGATACGTTTTCAGGCCTATAGAGTTGGTACCTCCATTTTTAATCAAATCACTTCTAAAAAAGATTAGGAAATTCTTGCAAAAATCAAATAATTGTCGGATTTTTATGATATTTTCATGATTTGTCTATATTTCTGAGATGACGTATTATGTACACTGTTTACAAGGAGACATGACACAGTGGATAAAGGCGTTCGTTAGATCCAGTGACAGAACCCAAAAAGTGTGAGTTCAATACCCGGTTAAGGCATTGGAGAACTTGGAGATGGGAATTAACAGGAGATAACTGATAACTGACATCCATTAAACATGGTACGTGGAACTAGAACAGTCTACCCCAGTGAGCAAAATAAAGGGTTCAGTTCGACGTTCCAACCACGTGAAGCAGGCCGGAGCGTACAACGACCGAAACGCTGTAATAAATATGGCGGCAAAGACGAGGACAATAGTCCGAATAATGTAAATAGTGAATATTTTCAGGACTTTTTTCACAAATAAATGAAATTATTTTTCTTAATATTTTGTTTTAGAAAATCTTGGTAATTTTTTTTACATATGTTACCACCCACCCATACACATACACACACTTCCTTTCATGAAATTTTGAGAAATTAAATTTCAAGGAGAAAATTGTTTTGTTAGTTAAAAACAGGACTCCTTGGAGAATTTAAATCATCAGACACCATACAGCAACAATGAACCTGTCAACACCTTGTCAAGTGATTTACGAGGTTTTGATAAGCACATAATCTCGTTAGCGTTTGTTTTAAAAATCCATTTCTCCGTTATTTTACACTTAAAGTAATAAATTTTTTTTCAAATCAGTTTAATTAAACCATAAATCAGCTAATATTTCCCAAATAAAGTTTCAAAAACATATATTTTATTTTTGAGAGATTTTTAAATTTTTGATTTATTTTTAAATCATAGGCACTGACATTTGCACCGAAATAGAGGTGGCACCTACTATATAGCGAAACAATAAAAACTAGAAAACCTGGATAACTCATTATAAGGGAACATATATTCACAAATAATGAGTTGTATCAAGCTAAGATATTCAGGTGATATTGTCCTAACAGACTCAGAAATATAACAGAAAGATCTCTTAAATATAGTAGTGAAAGAAAGTGAGATAAAAGGAACATTAACTGACAGAATACAGGGTTGCCAACAAAGGAGACGACCCAGGGGGGGATTGTATATAAGGCTAGTAAAAATCAAGTAGGTACAGAAATCCAACACTCCGTTTAGTGTAGCAACATAGATTACTTAAAGGCATTTGATAGGATGCAACACGAAGAACTACTTGAAATTAAAAAGTGGTAGCTAGAATTTCTTGAACCGGTCATGAGGAAAGAGGGTTTCCCGAGTGTAACACGCTCATGACGTATTGAAGGAAAGACCAGCGGGAAGATATATGGATTAATCTACGTTTGTATGATGGGGTGCCAAAAGAATGACAAAGATGAATTGGAAAGAGTAAAAAGAAATATTTAGCGCAAGAATATTAAGGACATTGTGAAGAGCTATGAACATCTACATCATGAACTTCCATTGCGCATAAAAGAAAATTTTATTGGATGTATTATCAAAGACGGACAAGATGAAATTGGTATGTTTCAAAAACGGAACCAGCAGATCAATTTTAAACTTCTATTAATATTGCATTCCCTTAAAGACGTTACGAAATCAAGATTCCTTAAACAATCCTTTCTTTAACGGTTGTAGTTCTGTCAAGAAATTTTCCATGCAACTTGTATAATGTTAAACTGCACTATGTTTCCTGTAATTTGAAGAGAGATACTCTCGGCTAAACGACTCACCTTATTCTAGAAACGCGATAAGTGAAGTAGCAAGCGATATCGCTAATCTTATGCATTATTGTAACAATCAACCAAAAAATAATAATAAATTGAAAAACTTACACATTATATTATAAAGATTTTAGATTATTATAGCTTTTTACTTACTAATGTGTACGTATGAATATATATATATATATATATATATATATATATATATATATATATATATATATATATATATATAATTATATATATATATATATATATATATATATATATCTGTGTGTGTGCGTATATATATATATATATATATATATATATATATATATATATATATATATATGAGTGTGTGTGTGTGTATCATTATTATTATTAATAATATGTATTGTGTATTTGGGCAGAAATCCTCTTTATATACATGTTTCATTAAAACGAATGCAAAGCTTAATCGCAGCACCTTGTCAGTCTTTTTTAATGTAAGTTGCATATATATATATGTGTATATATATATATATATATGTTCGTTTTTTGCTTTGAGAAAGTCCACATTGGACGAAACGCGTCAGCAATAACTACAGTTTTCCTATTGTCATTTATATATATATATATATATATATATATATATATATATATATATATATATATATATATATATATGTATGTATGTATGTATCAACGAACTGAGATAGATAGATAAATAGATAGATAGATTACTAAATTCTGAAAGAGAGAAAAGATTAATCTGAGAAAGAAAGTAAGAAGAATGAATGAATAGATACACAGACAGATAGAAGAAGACTGAGATAGATGCATATATATATATATATATATATATATATATATATATATATATATATATATATATATATATATTGCTCTTAATAAAATAATATCAAAATCTGCTACTCAGGGTTTTATACAATAACAATCGTTGGACGGATATAAAACAATTTATCAATAATATTTTATATTTAGACTCTGTAGGAATATTTTGGCTTGTGTCTGACTAAGTTAAACTTAATATCAATTACCTCAATACTGAAAGACACTTCAAGCTAAAAAAGATAGATCGATGGTCGGGTTAATAGATGTTAAATAAACAAGCATTTTGTAATTATATATAAACACCAAATTAGTGTAACAGATACACAGATGTGATTTTATTTCCATCTTCACACATAATGTCCGAAGCCTTTTGATACGAAGAAATAGAACACAATAAAGATGCTTATAGTTCTAAGATAATTTGATATTGAGTTCTGTAAAAATTATTTCCGCCATAAACATGTCAAACTCTTGTAGTTCTGTCAAGAAGTTTTCTATGCAACTTCTATATTAATTAGTTCTATGTTTCCTGTCATTATCAATAAATTAAAAACTTACATAAATGATATTGCAATATATTCATTAATATAGCATTAACAAAGTGACCTATAGAGGGCTCTCGTGTTCAGTAACTACTGCTGCTGTTTGCACCCGCTTGTATCTGAGCCTCGGGATCGTCATCCTTTCTCCCTATTCGATGTCTCTTCCCTGGTGGTCGTGGCGGTGATGGCTGTGTATCAAAGAGAGTTTGACGAGTCCATTCGCATGACTGATTTTGCTGGACAACTGTGCGACGGAGACGCCCACACACTTGGCCAGAAGCTTCTCCCTCGTGGCTGAAAGAGATTGACACAGGCGAGATCTAGCAAATCTGGTTGTATCAGGATGTCTGTCAAAGTCCACCTTGGTTACGTCAACCCGACTGGCGATGCTCTCTTCCGCCAGTTTGGACATCGAGGTCGCGTAGATCTTTCCGATCTACGCGACCTCGACGTCCAATTCTGTTGTTGGGGTCTTCGTGATTTGGTTGCGTTCTGCCTGGTCCTTCCTCTTCTATCTTACCGTTATAGGTGGCCCTTCAGTTGTTGGAACTCCAGACGGCTCAGCTCTTCAGATCCCTGGGAATAGTAAGCCCTCTACCATGACAAGGAACAACCATATATATTTTACACTGGATGTCAGAGTGAACAGTTAGTTATCAAATGTACCACTTTTAGTTTAAATGGAAATAATAGAAACGAATCAATAAATAAGAAAATAATAAAACTAATAAAAGTATAAAATTATTATTAAATACATCAGAACATTATTATTATTATTATTATTATTGTTGTTTTTGCTAAATATAAATATTTGAGAGATAAATAATAAAAGAGGAGATTCATTATTGAACAAAAAATAGTCAGTAACATGACAAGATTAAATGAGATTACGGCACGTCACGGGATACTGTGACCAAGTACACGTCATGCTGATGCAAACTTTATCCAAAAAATCCATCTATAAAGCGAGCGCTAAACATTTCCCCAAACGCTTACTATTACTTACCTGGCACAGGGCTCATCCCTGGGCTGGTGGTATCACGGCTAGGACTAGCTTGGACCGGCTCCGGCCTGGACAAATAGGACCATCCAAGACCAGCTATGACTAGCTTAGACCAGCTCTGACCAGATTGGACAAGCTACGACCAGCTAAGACCAGCTTGGAACAGCGGCCCGAGTGAAAACACTCGGGTCTCCACGTTAAAAATCGACCTTGTGTCACTACCTGACTCAGTGGGGTGTCAAGTACATACACTTACTATTTGGCGAAGTGTTATTCTTCCATGTTTTAGAACCCCCTGCGAATTTAATGCGGAAGGAAGTGGACTGTGCAGCCCAAAATTTAGAAGTGTTCAAAAATCAGAAAACATGGCATATTTTTCGGCAATCTCCTTTTCTTCTTAAATCCTTTTCTTACCGGTGACAAGGAAAAGAAAAATTAAACTAAATAATCACATTATTGACTTCCTTTGTTAATAAGAGATAACGCAAAATTATTTTGAAAATATTTGTAATGTTATTATTAAAAAAAAATGATAATAATTATTTTAAAGCATTCCTCAGCTACACAAAATTAAGCTTCCCCTGGAAGCCAGGAGAACTGAACTGTTAATAAAATTATGATTTACTGAGTTCTAGTTTGTAATATAACTATAAAAATCTCGATACCAAACCTATGCAACCCAGACTCATAAAATTGTCTAAATATAACTAAACTTAGCACATATTTTAAACCGTCTTTCTTCGCCATTCCATTCTACTCCTAACCTTTGTGCAATGTCCCTTCAGGACGTGGGCGATCACGGCTCTCCACAACTTCGAAGCTCTTAGTATAGTTTATATTTCCACTATCTCTACAACTCTCTGTTCTGCCAACCAATTATACAAGCTCGTTAGGCATGGTACTCATTGTTTCCTCTGCCCTTCAATAAGTCCTGCGAGTGTTAAATTCTCTAAGCCTACTTTTCCCAGTGTCAGAAATTACAACTGTCTCTTTTTGATTCTAATAAAAACACCTAAACAATTTTATTTCATTGCATTATTGAATTCACTTAATAAGTGATAATGTGAAATTATTTTGAAAATTTTTTTTTTAATTTTATTATTACAAAAAAAAATAGATAATTATTTTTAAAATATTCTTCAGTTACATAAACGAGTGTTCCCCTGGAAATCAGGAGAATTGAAACGTTAAAATAAATCAGACTTACTGCGCTTTGCTTTGTAATCTAGCTATAACACTCTGGCTTTGAGACCTATGCGGTGGAGGTTGACAATTTTACTTGTCTAATAACACTCACTAGTTCTTAAGTAGACAATTTCTGACTAAGTCTTTAAACACGAGTCATGTGGCTCTAGTTACGGCTTTGTAGCGTCACTGTCAGACGCTAGGGCATCATTATTACCGAATTAGTCAATAATTTGCCAGTTACTTCGTTTAATCTTTTCTCTCTAAGCATTGACATTAGCAGATTGTTCTGACTATCGATATGCCCTTAACTAAGGAACGAGAGGAAGACCTATCGTTGCACACGGGAAAAACGTCTCCCTATTCGGCATCGGTCTGCTTTAGAACGTTAACAGGGTTCGTTTAGGCCGGATTAGGCCAATTCCTTTTGATTTCCACATGAAGTGATACGAAAAGCGAGAGACTAATTACTGGAAATAGATGAGATAATTTCTTCTAATTTCCTTTCCTGTCTGTAGCTTACGGCCACATCGGTTCTCGTGCGTTAAGCAACGTCGAGCCTGGTCAGTATTTAGTTGGGTGACCATTTCAGAATACCAGGTGCTGTATTACTTGAAATAGACGAGATATTTTTCCTAATTTCCTTTCCTTTCCTGTCTGTGACTTATGGCCAAATCACATTGAAACATCGGTTCCCGTACAATTACTGAAGTTAAGCAACGTTGAGCCTGGTCAGTATTTAGATGGCCGACCATTTCAGAATACCAGGTGTTATATTACTTCATTTTTTTTTTTTTTTCTAATTTCCTTTCTTTTCTTGCCTTTGGCTTACGGTCATATCATGTTGAAACGCCAATTCCCTTACGATGACCGAAGTTAAGCAACGTCGAGCCTGGTCAGTATCTAGATGCGTGACCGTTCGAGAATACCAGGTAAGCTTAGATGGGTGACCGTTACGGAATGCCAGACATTTCCGGAATCGTCTTCTCAATTATGAAGTCTTTCCGTTCAGATAAGTCCATGAAGTTCGTCATTCTGACGTCAATGTAAATCAATAGGTGCACCCCAAGTCTATCTCTTCAGTCCTACCCTCTTTCTGATTAATAACGACAACTTGCCTAAGAACATTCTCAGATCATTTGTAAATATATATACGAACGATACCACAGTTCATGGTTGCAACACCAAATATCTAGATGACCAGAGTTTGGTAACTGATCACTCCTCGGACCTAGGACCTATTCAGCTGGACTTACGGCAATATAACGGTGAAAAACCGGTTCGCCGTACGATGACCAACGTCGAACCTGGTCAGTACCTAAACGCCTTACCGCTTATCAGGGAAGTTTGGGTGTGCGGGTGGAGTAATAGATAATGGTTTGGAATTGTTAATCGGAGAGCCGAGTTCTAATTTCTATTGGGTTCGTTATAGTCACTTACGCGTAAATACCCCTTGGAAAAGCTATGAATCCACTTCTTCTCACGCTAGTTACGGATTAATTAGTAATACTTGTATCACTGAAACCATTATTATCACCAATATTTTTTTTTTAATCTAAAAATATTTTCTGGCTTTAAATAGTCTATATTGGTGTTGATTAGGAGGAGAAAACGAATCGATCGATTTTTTTATTATTATTTTTTATTTATTATTTAATTTAATTTATTATTTTAATTTAATTTAATTTAAATTAATTTATTATCTAATTTAATTTATTATTTAATTTATTATTTTATTTAATGTTATTTTATCTATTATTATGTTTTATTATTTATTATTATTTATCATTATTATTATTATTTTATTTAATTTAATTTATTATTTTATTTATTATTTTTTTTATGAATGCACTTCTTCTCACCCTAGTTATGGGTTAATTAGTAATACTTGTATCACTAAAATTATTATTATTATTATTATTTTATCTAAAAATATTTTTTGGCTTTAGATATATATATATCTATATTGGGCTCGATTGATTCGTTTTCTCCTGCTAATCAGCAGGAGAAAACGAATCAATCGATCAATCAATTTTCAGAATCAGATCAATTTTCTGGCTTTATATAGGCTATATTCGGGTTGATGAGCCGGCGAAAACGAATCAGTTGATCAGTCAACCTTACAGGCGAATCAAGTAAAGACCAGCTTTCAAAACAAAGCTGGTAACGTTTCGTCGCCACAAAACAGACATTGTATTTTTTTTCCAATCCTAATAAACAGTTGTAGTCTCAATGAAGTCTCGTCAGAGTTAGTCTATTTCAGTCTGTGTGAAAGTGAATGTCTATTGTGACTAAAGCTCACGAGACCTCAAATGGAACTAGCTTATAGGAAACATCACCAAAAATGATAATTCTTTCCATGTGTCACGCTATAAAGCATCTAACTGAACGAATCAAGACACTAAGTGATCTGAGTGTCATTTATAAATATTTATATTAAAAAAAAAAAATCATCGAATGATATTTGCTTTTCATCGAAGCGCTATACTGGGTTTTTCGTGCTATTCTGCGATGTAAGAGCCATTTTCTACGCGGGGCTTAGATGTGGCACAAGACCGAGTATATGGCGCACTCAGTGAGAATCGAACTCACTCTTCAGTCGTACTTGATCCAGCGAGAAAAGCTTGCTAGACATCTCACCACATCGAGTGGCCAAATTCTGCGATGTAAGAGCGATTTACTTAGCGGCGTTTAACGCTTCTCTTAATAATAGGCTGTATTAGATTGTATAATATCATCTTCAGGGCTTACTCTGAACTGATCAAGAGGGAGATATCTATTCTTGCCTTTTAACGGCATTAGTGCGACGTGAACGCAAAGTAATTTAGTATATGAGAGACTAAAGCATTTATATTTAATACTATAGTATTATAGCCTTAAACTATCTACACTTAGTAGTAATCTTATTAGTAATCTGTGGCGTCTAGTTAAATATTCATTCATTCCCTTTCATTCATTCCAATGCCGGTTGGTGTGAAGAGCATTCTGGATCGTCATGTTAATGGTAGTATTTGCCGTTTCCTTACAAGGAAACATTCGCCATTCATTGACCGTGTAGCCAGTAATGCTGCCGGTTGAAATTTATAAAATTTCTCTCATGAAACAATTTTTCTGGAAAATAATTTTTCAAGTCCAGTAGCTGTTATCGCTCTTTCTAGTACTGGTTGGGGTTCCTTCCTAACCTTTTGTTTGAAGTAGTGTGGGAGGTCAACATGTTGATTTTGTCATTATTTTCTCTTCGATTTCATGCATTACCCAATTTTACAGTTGAATGTCTTCAAGTAATGTGGTCTTTGCTAATTTGGTAAATTTCTTTCTTTGTGATTCTGTAACGCCAATCTATAAGTTCTGACAAACGGTTGTCTTCTAAAAGACACAGAAGATTATTTCGCTCGATTAGAGACAGTATAGTTGTTGTTGTTGTTCTTCTTCTTCTTCTTCTTCTTCTTCGAAATACATGTGAGATCCATTTTAGTTGTTGCTGCTGCTGAAGGTCTTCACGTAATGTCGTTTCTGTTATCTGGTACAGTTTTTTGTTTGTGATCGTGTAGCGCCGGTTCACAAGGTTTAAAGAAGTGTGTTCTTTGCCAAGACCCGCAGACTTATCTCGTTCAACGCTATTTTGAATCATTGATATTGGAATGTGGTTGTATACAACGGACAGTTTAGATATTTCTGAACGAGATTGGCGCCATGAATGACATTCATCTAAAAGATAATCTCCCGCCAGTGGGATTATTCATAATCGTTGAAATCTATTGTGTTTTTGTCTTACAGACATGGTACCTTCACCTCATGTCTAACCATCTATGAGCAGTTTCAGGAGAGTGTAAATATTAGCGTACCAATTGCTTCATATTCGCTTGTAAAACCCGATGGTTCTTTATCTTAGCTATATAATTTTTCGGGGTGGGGAGGAGTCAAGAGGATTTCTATAACATCAAATAAAGTAGCAAATATTATATATTAAAGTAACTTACTAATCGCGTAGACATCAAAGAAAAATAGTAATACGAAATGTACCATCATTTTTTTTCTTTTCTTCTCTCTGATTTTTTTTAATTCTATTTCGTTAATTGTTTTTTGGCATTTGCTTCGTTAATACCTCAAGAGCAGACTATTTCGAGAAAAATGTACTGAATGACCACTACCAAGGGTAGGGTCCACAAGCATTTTCGGGGGAGGACAAGAGTGAGATTAAAAACAGCAAAAAGGAGTGGGTGCGTGAAATCGAGTAGTGTGAGGGGTGATGGGAGTGGTATGATTAGGGAAGGCTCATTATGTCTCCCCGTCATAATTACGGGTTGCGAGTAAATAACATAGGTACAACGCTCGTTCAAGGAAGAGAAATTCCCTCCTGTTATATATATATATATATATATATATATATATATATATGTGTGTGTGTGTGTGTGTGAGAGAGAGAGAGGGAGAGAGAGAGAGAGTGCAAGAGTTGGGTTAGTATTGGTAAGAATAACAAAGTTTTTTAATCGAAGAGAGTCATAGAGAGGGCGAGTGAAGATGAGTAGTAGGAGAGGAGAATATGACTGAAGGTAGACGGAGAAGTTTTAACAGAGAGGAAGCTCAGAAAAGATATAGTGAAAAGAAAGAAGGCAAGAAAGGGATTCAAGAAAGACGAAGGTGTAGAGAGATCAAGAAAGAGAGAGAGAGAGGAGGAAGAGAGAAAGAGACGCAATAGGAAAGAAATTTAGTATTAAATATTGGGTAGAAAAGAAATAAAAAGTAAAGCAAAGAAAGAAAGAAAGAAGAAAGAAAAAAAAGAAAGAAAGAAAGAAAGAAACTTAGGTACAACTGTTTCGGTCACTAGGTACGTTCCGTTTTGTGTACGAAGGTTGGTAAACAAGTGTCAGTTGGTCGATTAGGACGTCATACACAAATCTGTCTCATTGTTTCTGTCCAATTTAAACGAAAACGCGCACCTGGATAATGAAACACTACTTGCGTTTATACCTACGTACATACATACAATAAAGCCAAATTAAAAAACCGGCAACAAACAAGTATTTACTCCAATTGCGCCTCGCATTTAATAAAATTATTTTCTATTATTACGTGTCATCATTTAACTTAATGATATTAAGTTTTTAGCTGCAATGCGATAGAAAAGGTGATAATTTTCCAGTCCTTGGTGGTGAGTCCACTACTCTGTAAAGACAGCCATATATAACATACTAGACACGGTTCAAAACAATTAAAGCTTGGCTTTAAATTGCATTAAAAGTTAAAACAATTAACTACACCTTTAGAAAAGCTTTTGACAGAACAGTAGAACATTCCAGTCCGTATAAAGAAATCTGTATTATAAGAATCCGATTTGTGGGTGCGTTTATGTGTTACACTAAGAGGCGGGAGGGGAGAAAGAAAAACGACACATCATAACAATTTTTTTAGGGTAAAACCATTGAAGTATTATAATAAAGCAATTTAATGATAATAATAATAATAATAATAATAATAATAATAATTACAGCCCACACTTTACGAAGGGCGTTATCTATGCAATTTTTTTTTTTTTTTGCAGTGTCATGATGCCATTTCTAACCTTAGGTCCCTGTGCGGGACCCAGAAAGAAATGTGTAAACGCCAGAAATCAAAGAAAATAGAAATGATAATAATAATAATAATAATAATAATAATAATAATAATAATAAATGCCAAAAATTGTACTCACAGGTACAGCTCACACATTACGAAAAGCTTCATCTATGTAAATTTGTATGATCTTAGATTGTTTTGTTTTTGTTTTGTTTTTTGGTTTTTTTTTTTTTGCTTTTTTTTATACAAAAATAAATGACTGGAAAATATCGCGAAGCCATTTCTGACCTTAGGTCTCGGGTTGAGACCCAGAAGGATATTTTGCTTTTCCAAGAGTAGCTTAGATGTGGCACAAGACCGAAAGTATGGGACACCCAGTAAGGATCGAACTCATTACTCGGTCGTAAAATACATTTAGCGAGACAAGCTTGCTGACCATTGCACCGCGTCGAGGTACCTTGGACCCAGAAAGAAATGTGTATATAACAGAAACCCAAGGAAATAATAATAATAATAATAATAATAATAATAATAATAATAAGAAGAAGAAGAAGAAGAAGAAGAAGAAGAAGAAGAAGAAGAAGAAGAAGAAGAAAACTGAAAGAAACTATGAACATCACCCAGACACGGTTACGGAGATAGGACCTGTTACAATTCTATGGGACTACACAATACACACTGACAGAACAATCAAGGCCAACCGGCCAGATATTGTTATTAAAGACCAAAAACAAAAACGATGCCTCCTTATTGATATGGCAGTCCCTGCTGACTGCAATGTATCTTTGAAGATATTCAAAAAGTTGTCAGAGTACAAGGACCTTGAAATAGAAATCTCGAAAATGTGGCATATGGGAACATCAACAATCCCTGTTCTAGTTGGAGCCCTAGGACTGGTTGGAAAAGATTGCAGTAGACTAATTGAAGGGATTCCTGGAAGTCCATGCCCCAAGGAGATACAAAAAAATGTTCTGACAAGTAAAGCCCACACCTTACGAAGGGCTTTATCTATGTAATTTAATTCTTTTTTTTTCTGTCAGTGGAAAGTGTCATGACGCCATTTCTAACCTTAGGTCCCTGTGTAAACGCCAGAAATCAAAGAAAATGAAAATAATAATAATAATACTGTGAGGTCTTCATATCGTCCACTTCAATAATAATGATTCCAACTGTATGATTGCGTGTTTGTTATAAAAGCTGATAAGAATTTTGTGTCAATATCGTAATAGTAATGGTGAAAACAACCATTTTCATATAGGAAACATTTGGCTTTCATTGAACGCTACTGTCCGCTGAATTTTATAGTCTTTTTTTAAAGACAGTTATTCAGGAAAGTAGGTTACTCAAGTCCACTACGCATTATCACTGTTTCTAGTACTGATGGGATTTTCCTTCCTAATCTTTTGTTTAAGGTAGTGGGAAATGTTAACATCTTGATAGATCATTATTTTTCCTTCCAGTTACGTGTGCTTTGCATTTTAGTTGTTGCTTCTGCTGAATGCCTTCAAATGATGTTCATTTATTTTTTATTTGGTAAAGCTTTTTGTTTGTGATTCTCTAGAGCAAGTCTATAAGATCTAATAAAAGACTGTTTTTTTTTCTCAGATCTAAAGTATTTATTCGCTTGAAGCTTTTTTAACGATTGATCTAAGAAAACGGTTGTATATTAGCTGACAGTTTAGATTTTTTTGAACAAGGCATCCACATGAAAGTCTAGATTAGACAAGGCGATTTAAGAGCTCGAGTTTTTAAGGTGATAATTTATTTATCAAGCATCTTGCTATTTTGGATAAAACAACTCCAAGTACAGTCTATTTTCTATTCAGTTTTCTTATCTCCTAGGTTAAATTTTTTGTAACTGATCCTTACTGGAAAAAAAGATGAATAAATCCTATAAAATATTCAAAATTTGTATCATGTCTGTTCAAATTCTTTTAATAAAAGAATCCTGCTGATTAGGGATTAAAAGTATTACGAGTAAAGCTAACTTTAAATTTTGAATGAAGTTGGTGCTTCGGCAACTGCAGAGTAATCTCCTCGTATTTATTTATGTATTTGCAAATAACTATGATATAAATTCTATCAATAGGAAGTGACTTAACATCATCTCAATAGACAGCGGCCTGAAAATGAGAGTAATTAAAACCTCTCTTTCACGAAGTTAGAGGTCTTTCTGCAGCATGATTTGATTTAATTTGTCTGTTTAACGGCATATCCACACCTTATGGGTCATTTAATGCCGAAATTTAATTTTGGGGGAGCTTTGAAGTAATAAAATAAGATATATGTTATTCTGCTTTCACAATTGAATACATGGTAGATGATACTCAGCATTTGTGCGTATATGTGTTAGGGCGTACATAATTACTACAGGCGGTCAGGTGTGTGTTTTATCTTGTATTTTTGTTGAAGCTATATTTTGGAATACAGTTTGATGTCTTAAAGAAATTGTAGGATAGCATACAGATAAATGTCGTGAAATAGTCATTTCAGGTTGGTTATTTGGTTTCTTGATTTTATTTATCGGTATATCAACACCTCTATGGGCCATTTAATGCCGAAATCTAAACATTTTGAACACAATTTTATGGCTTAAGTTAAATATATTGTATGCCTTCAACTACAGATAAAATTTATTGTTGGTCATTTTAGTAGAAAATGTATTGTTAGTTATTTTGCTATAAAAAGAATTGTTAATAATTTTACTATAAATATGTATTATTGGTCATCTTTTATATAAAGAGGTATTTTTACTATAAAAATGTATTTTTATACTTTCATCGTAATTTGTTTATGTTTGGAGTTCACTAGTTGCCCATAGTAGAGACTCTAACAGGTGCTCCTACCTCGTCCAGGGTGGACCGGGGAACAACGCCAATTAAGAGGTGTTTCCACGCTCCTCAAAATCTCTTAGTTAGAGGCCTTTCGGCTGGATGTAGTTTATCGTCATACCCAGAACTAGAGAAGGAATAAAACTCAGGATAGAAGGACAAAAATGCCATTCAGAAGAAGGATGAAGAATGGAAGAAAAGTTAAAAGGTTTTTCTAAAGTAAAATTATTGGCAGTGTATTTTCAGGGTATATTCGAAATGGTGAGAAACCTTTGGTAAATTTCGATGTATTAACCATTCTGTTTATCAAGGGAATCAGCGTTTCACGCGTCTGGCAAGACATTGTGCGCTCTCTTTAGAAATTACTTCGTCTATGAATAACTTTTTTTTCTTTTTCTGCTTGAATTTCTAAGCTGAGGAATTACCATTATTACATTATTTAAAGTCAGATTAATGTGTTCATTATTATCACAGAGTTTCGGTCGTTATTCTCTTTGGCTTTCTTCAAGTGCCTGTCAGTCCGTGTAGCTTTGAGAGAATTTCAAATTATAAATTCTTTCTTTATATCAATTACAGGATATATTGTTCCTTTTCTGTTGTTCATACTAAGGGATATCTCGCATACACATTTTACCCTTAACTTAAAATAAATGTACTTCAAATTAAAAAAAAAATCTCAACTTAAAATTAAAAATGATGAATTTTAAATTGCCGAAATGTGACACTTTTCTGTATCAATCTATAAACTTTCTGGGCCGCAGTCCCATTAGCAAGATTCAGTGCTTACCAGTCTCATTGTCAGCTGCAGTAAGCACCTTTTTTCAATATGTATAACGCTTGTACAATTAAATTGAAACAAAACATTTCTTTATTAGTTACTATATTTTTCGTATTTCCCCAATTAAACATTAGCCACTGCACATGTTAGTAATTCGAATGTCCATTCCACGAAGTCGTTCCTTACAGATTGACCATAGATTCTCGACTGGATTTAAATCAGGAGAATTGCTCACTCGTAAAGCTTGCCAGTGTGTTCGTGCAACGTTACAATTTTCGTACGATTGCTTGGAGTAAAGTCTATCGCGGACATTAGCCGTAGGACAACTAATAGACAGTTGAGGCAATAGTGTCTGGGCGCGATAAAAATCTGATGCAATCACGGATGACGCAATATTTTTCAAGGTCAAACTAATTTCATCATACACCCGAAAACAGTTTCATATTACTGCACCCTACTGCAAATGACCTAATCTGAGGAAAAATAAAAATCAATTACACATTGTCACTCCAGTATGGTAAAAGAAAGGAAATTAAGGTGGTTGTTTCAATTAATTTGCTCAAGGGTATAACAGTTGTATAGTTTAAACAGACGTCATCTTTTTTTTTCCAAATATTGTAACAATTTTGAATTTCTAAGCGAAACAATTAACATTATTTTCATTATCTAAAGTCAGATTAATATGCTCATTATTATCACAGATTAACCATTTTGCTTATTCGACTTTCCTTGATTTCAGATAAAAACCTCGACATAATTCAGTTAAATCTTCAATTTCATGCGTCCAGCAATTGTAACATGATAGATAGATAGATAGATAGATAGATAGATAGATAGATAGATAGATAGATAGATAGATAAAAAATCAGGATTAGATAGATAGATAGATAAAAAAATCTGGATTAGATAGATAGATAGATAGATAGATAGAGAGAGAGAGAGAGAGAAAAATCTGGATTAGATAGATAGATAGATAGATAGATAGATAGATAGATAGATAAAAAAATCTGGATTAGATAGATAGATAAAAAAACTGGATTAGATAGATAGATAGATAGATAGATAGATAGATAGATATAAAATCTGGATTAGATAGATAGATAGATAGATAGATAGATAGATAGATAGATAGATAGATAGATAGATAGATATAAAATCTGGATTAGATAGATAGATAAAAAAATCTGGATTAGATAGATAGATAGATAGATAGATAGATAGATAGATAGATAGATAAAAAATCTTGATTAGATAGATAAAAAAATCTGGATTAGATAGATAAAAAATCTGGATTAGATAGATAGATAAAAAAATCTGGATTAGATAGATAGATAGATAGATAGATAGATAAAATCTGGATGAGATAGATAGATAGATAGATAAAAAAAATCTGGATTAGATAGATAGATAGATAGATAGATAGATAGATAGATAGATAAAAAATCTGGATTAGATAGATAGATAGATAGATAGATAGATAGATAGATAGATAGATAGAATATTAGTATTCCTGTTTCTGGAATAAGCGAATGATGATGGACGTTTATTAAAATTTTGACAAATTACGAAACAACTCGTTACCTTTTATTCCTGACGTAAAATTAAATAACAATTTTCAAAGCAAATAGGGATCTTTTTTTTTTCTTCTACGTGCTGTGTTCCCCTCAAGGACGTGACTGATTACCGTCTCTCTACCACTTTCTATCTTTTGTAACAAGTCGTAATTTTGTTGTTTCGCTACTCCACCACATGCCTGTTCTGACATCCCTTTATAAAGACTCGTTAGTCAGATCCCTTGCTAGTTTACTCTGCAACTCTTGCCTTCACAATGTTCACTGTGTGTCGAAATCCTCAAGGCAATATTCCCTAATATGTCTCCTAGAAATTCCAAATGTCTTCTTCTCATTCTATATGTAAGTGGCCGTTTCATTTCCATTTTCCTTAAAACTTCCTCATTGCTTACATGTTCAGTCCATGTTATCCTCATCATCCTTCTGTAGAACTACGTTTCCGTTGTCTGAAGTCTCTTCTTCATCTGTGTGCAGGTTTTCCTTCATTCACTGCCAAAGGAGGACCTTTTTTTACGTAACAGTTCAGCACTCTTTTCTTTGTTTCTAACGAGATTTTCCTGTCTCCCAGTACTTTGCTTAGCTTTTGGATGGCAATTTTCGCTATTCCAATGCGTCTTTGGCTTTCGGTGTCATATTTTCCTTCCTTTTTTTAAATCCGTCACCAAATGAGTATGTGACCATGATCAATGTCTTCTTTGGTGGTGACAACTGAACGGCGTCAAATTCAGTTGCCCACTTTTGCACTGTTGATAAAGATGGAGCGTCATCCCTAATGAATGTTCTTTAGGCTGTACACTTTTTCTGCGGGTCCATGATAACACCACGACGCCAAACTTGGTCTATTTTCAAAAGAAGTTTATACTAATTACTTTTGAATTCTTTTTCAACAGTCAGATGTGTGTTTACCTAGAAAGATATAATGCAGTTATTAATAAGAAGAGTTGAAATTAATGCATACAAGATTACACAACTATAGCATCACTCTTTCATAGTCAACCTATGAAAATTTCATCCCACCCTAATATATATATATATATATATATATATATATATATATATATATGTATTGTCATCCAGAGACAGATTGTTTCGCTGTATCACAGCTCATCGGTGTGGCTAAATGTCCGGTTACCTCTAGCTAGGATCGAAACCCGGCTGAATTAGCGTCACTCGGAGAATCTGCTCTCCTAAGCCATTGGCGCACGGCAGGGATGAAGGTGAATTTAAACATTTATTTTAGATAAACACGACAGTGACTGAGAGAACTCGATATATATATATATATATATATATATATATATATATATATATATATATATATATATATATATATATACACACACATTGTATTGGGTCAGCAAATCATTATTGAAACATATACAGTGTAACCCGGATATAAGAGAATTGTCGGGATCGGTGAAGAAGTCTCTTATATCCAGGTTTCTCTTATATCCGGGTTTGGTCTATTTTGTTTAGGTAAGTATGGGAACACTTTGAAACCAGAGGAAAATCTCTCTTATATCCGGGTTTCTCTTATATCCGGGTTTCTCTTATATCCGGGTCTCTTATATCCGGGTTACACTGTATTCGTAAATTAAAGCAACTATACGAAGTTTAGAACGACTCATTATCAAACACATTCGTTGTCTGTTATATTTAACAATATATGTTTGAATATATACATGTGTGTGTTGGTGTGTCTGATCCACAGACAGGCTGTTTCGCTGTATCACAGCTCCATCAGTGTGGCTAGATATTTGATTGCCTCAAGCCAGGATCGAAACCCAAACGATTTGGCATCAGTCGGAAATTTTTCACTTGAGCTATCAGCTCCCGGCGGAGAGGAAGGTGAATTATTACGTATTTTAGAATAAGCACGCCAATGACTCAGTGCTCAATTCATAGAAGAGCTTTCGCGTCAGCAGTAGCAGTCACTGTTTACAACCTTAGAGCAAAATCCTCATAAAAAAAAATTAAAAATAAACAGAAGCTATACAGAAAATTTATATCTCTTACAGTTGCTAACCATTACACCGGCTCGATTAAGAGACGGTGTAATGGTTAGCAAACTTGTCTAACAAGAATAATTACAACTGAGTAGTGAGTTCGATCCTCACTGGGTGCCCCATACTTTCGGCCTTGTGCCACATCTGAGCTACGCTTGGAAAAAAGGGCACCTCGAGGTGGTGTAATGGTTAGCAAGCTTGACTCGCTAGAACAATTACGAGTGAGTAGTGAGTTCGATCTTCACTGAGTGCCCCATACTATCGGCCGTGTGCCACATCTACACTTCACTTGGAAAATCACTATCTCTTGCTCCGTTAACTAAAATTTACTCCAGTCATGACGAACGGTTATATTCCCAATAAGGGTCATTGTTTGAAACTCTTATTAGAACTCAAGTTAATTCTAAACTTCAAGTGGAACTCATAAGTACCATGCCTAAAGATGTCGGAAAAAGGTGAAATATTTCAACATCTCTAGTCAGTACTCGAATCTTTATCATCGCAAGACCGAGATTCGAACAAAAATGGAGTACTGCCATATCTTCTCAGCATTAACAAATTTCAAAATGTTTAGGCGCCTTGTAAGTGGTAAATTATTTTCCAGCCTACCGCCCTTTTCCCCATAGACACAAAGTCGCAGCCTCTCGCTACTATCATTACTTTTATGGAAAATATTTGGACGAGCTCCATTCTATAGTACCGCAAATTCAAAACATTAGAGCCAAAATCTCTCTTGCTAGGTCCACATGATTGGATCTCTTTCTTTTTCTGAGTATTCCTCTGGAAAGAAGAGCGTTATACTCCGAATGCTCTTCTCCAACACCGCTACTTTGTAAAACAAGCTCCCGCATTGACGCTTCGAAAATTTTACAATCTTAACCCTTTTACGTCTAAGGTCAATAGTTATCTATACCCCATAACCTTATAACCTTCACTTTCTACCCCCTCCTCTAATAGCCATATTACACATCTCATTCTGTAACCACGTTCCACCTCGGATGCTTCTTAGATGTACTTTAGCAAAGAAACCAAAACTAAAATCCATTGTAGAACGGATTTTAATGATTTGCGTGTGCGTGCATGTGCGTGCGCATGCGTCGTAACTCATTAGGGTGGCAGCAGCAGTGGCGGATCTAGAACAAGATAGTCTGACTATTCAGGCTGCTTTTTAATTCAGAGTTTTCCTTCTACTAGATTAGTTAAGATTTCCGGATAAGAAATCACAACCTGCTTTGCTATTTAATCTATGGCTGAAGTAAGATGCATTTAATCATTTTCGAATGGCATGAGCGCGAAGTGAACAAAAGAAGAAATCGAGCGGGAATTGAACACGTCGCAGTTAATTTGCTATCCGTGCGCCGCTATATGTTGTAAATATTTAAAAATATATATTTCTTATCAACAATCTGTTTCCCTCTTAGTTTCATTTCCTAATCAACCAGCTACCAATGCTGATAAGTGAAAGTGAAAGTGAAAGTAGAAGTGGCATCAATTACTTCTATTACTTTTACTTAATTCAACGTCGTATGCAAATAACATGGGTCTTCATATCCAACTATCTTATGACGATGAGACAAGCTTCGTAGGTATTGACGCTTCCTCGTATTCATTTAAGTGTGTGGGTGATATTTATGCGCATGTGCAGACGGTGGTGCTCTCAAGTACGGAGAACTTATGACACAAAATGCTTCCTTAATGAACCTAGTGGAGTGATTTCAAACATCTTTTGAAATGATCCTTCGAGAAAAATAAACCACATCCAAACATGACAAATTAATATATTCATCAACTAAGTCAATATTCTTCGAACATTTTAGTGAATACCCTATATATATATATATATATATATATATATATATATATATATATATATATATATATGTGTGTGTGTGTGTGTGTGTGTGTGTGTGTGTGTGTGTGTGTGTGTGTGTAATTAAGCAGAATAAATATAAATAAAATAAATAATTCATTAAATAAATAGAAAATAAATAAAATACTTGTTCTCCCCAGAAACTATCTTACATATCTGTAAGTCTTCCATTCGTCCATGCTTAGAATATTACTGCCACATATGGTCCAGTGTTCCTGATATTTATCTTGAACTCCTTGATAAGATCCAAAGAGGAATAAGCAATGTTATTGGTACTGGCCTGGCCGCTAAGTATGAGTCATTTTACCGCAGCCGTAAGGTTGCCTCTCTGTGTCTCTTCTATAATAGTAATTGTTCGGGTACGCTCTTAGCCATGGTACCTCGACCTTATTAATTTAAGGGCAGAACTAGACTGGCGTCGAAATCTCAGAAATTTACAGCTGAGTTGACTAGATGAGACGGTAAATTTTACACTAACAGTTTCTTTTTTTCGCACTTCCCCCTTCCGGCTCTATGCTTTTCAGCCAAATTTAATCTTCAAAAATGTAAATGCAATGTCAATTGCTATATACTATCCGCCTGATTATTGTTTTAGTCCCTCCTCATTAGAATGTTTTTCTGTTTCTAATTCTTTCACATCTAGTATCCCTTTGTGTCTTAGTGGCTTTAGTGCCTTGCACGACGTGAAATCGATTAAAAAATAATAAATAATAATAATAATGATAATAATAATAATATCAAAAGAATTAAAAAATAATAAAAATGAACATAAAAATAAAATAAAATATTTACCTAATAATATGAACTGCAATTTTTAGTTATTTCAAATCACCTATACGAATATTATCACACTTTTAATCATTTCACCCCAAGCAAGGTGATAAAGCCACTAAGACGCAGATATGCAAGTAATAAAGCGTGGATGAAGCTGAGACAACGTTACTGAAGAGAAAATAAAATAAAACGGAGAGGATTCAAGTAGACAGAGTATCTCGGCTGGCGTTGCATTTTATACGGTCTTAGTTTATTATAAAGCAAAAGACTAGAAGTATAAATAATTATACCGTCTATGAAATAGAGTTTAAATTATTAGAACCATTTATTATCTTTAAGATTTTTTTTTTATACAACTTTCTATCCATAAGCACTAAATAATCAAAAAATTTCAAATTAGAATATGGTCATCTAATAATGTCCTTAATAAGTATCATTTCTTTGTGGGTTACTTAAAGCCGAAACATATTGCTGATCGAACGGAATTGCTTACACTACCCGCTGTTCTCAAGCACCTCCCGCCAAATCTTTGTGCTTACCGGGCTCTATGCCGTGTAAATTCGATGATCGAACGAGAAACGTTGTTTTCAACATGATTTGACCATAACGCCCTCAAGAAAGAAGACATTTAAAATTGAATTGACGTCAGAAGTTAGCATTTTTATGTAACGGTTTTAGAAAACATCTGATATCAGCTAATAAATCATCTTACACTATCTGACCCATATTATTCTAATATATTTTCTATTTATAAGGTATTTTTATAGATACAAATATTTGCATAAATGTTCTGTTTATAATAAATATTTATATCTATAAAAATAACGTATAAACTGATATCAACTAATAACTTATCTTGCATTATCGAGTCCATATTATTTTAAAATATTTTCTGTTTATAAGTTATTTTATAGGTACAAATATTTATATAAATGTTCTGTTTATAATAAATATTTATATCTATAAAAATAACGTATATATATATATATATATGTATATATAATGAAATGGACTAAGTCCGACAATTATTTTAATATATTTTTCTTTTTATACGTTATTTATATATATATATATATATATATATATATATATATATATATATATATATATATATATATATATATATATATTGCATAACTCAGGTTCCACACAATTTTCAGTACTGGAATTCTTATATTTATTTCATTTATATTTTTAGGTTGACACAGGTTTTTAAATGATTTTCTAGTTCACGTGAGATATATCATTGTTGGAGTGGAATATTATTGGAGTTATAATATTGAAATGAATCCTAGTTTAATTTTGAATTTGAATTTGAGCCCAGATTAACATTTAAGATTGAAAATAAGGTTGGAAATAAGAAATATAGATTCAAAATTAGAGAGTCACTGGGTTTAAAAACATAAGTAGTCGTCGGAAAATGAAATGGGGGCGACTCTATTTTGTTTACAAAAATCAAGTGAGTAATTAATAATAATAATATTAGTAAACTAACTAAAACTAATGATATCAGGAATAAAGTATGTTGTGATAAAATACTATAAAATAATATAAAATAAAACAAATTAAAATAAAGTACTACTACTGATAATAATAATTTTAATAATAGTAATATATATCAATTGAAAGAAAATGATTTAAAATAAAATCAAATAAGAAAAATAGAAAATAAAGTAAAATGAAATAAGAGTGTTGCATAGGAACAAATAAATATGCAAATAAACAGGTTAAAATGTTTAAAGGATTTGTAGTTGGGTTTGAATTTGAAGTTCGGCCCAAACCAACATTTAAGTTTGAAAATAAGATTGGAAATAAAAAATATAAATTTGAATTTATAGAGCCGATGGTTAAAGAACTAGAAACGGTGTTAGAAAATCAAGGGGGATAACTCTATTTTTATCCGGGAATCAATAGAATAATTAATAATAATATTATTAATATTAATATTCATAAAAAAGTAGTGATATCAATAATAATAAAATATACCGTGTTAAAGTAAGATAAGATAAAAGAAAATGAAAGTCATAGAAACTTATAAATAATCAAATAAATAGATAAATGAGACGAATCTATCTATAAAAGGCAGGATGTGTGTGTGTGTGTGTGTGTGTGTGTAACGAATGCACGGCCGCAATTTTCGACGGAGTTGCACCAAAATTTACATGCACATGCTCCAAGTTAGCGAGAAGGCCAACACCGACTTTGCATTTCCCAACTCCCATCGATAGTGGAAATAATCGATTTTTTCATGCATCTACGGCAGTTTTCATGTAGTTTGCTGCCATTTTGTACTGGCCAGAGAGAGAAAGCCTATAGCTGGCTGCCAGGAATAGGCAGGAAGATTCTATTGGCCAGCGTGACAGACAACAGCTGACTGACACGAATGTTAACTAGCTTCCTAGCATGCAAAAAAATCGATAGCTGCATTCGTCACAAGTGAGAAAAATTTAAATCTGCATGGCACTTTACTCCAATTGGCTCATTCGCTTGCTTAAACTCAACGTTGATTCTGATTCCGCAGAAGTGGGTTGGGTGTGAAAAAGTATTTGTTGTTAACATTCTTTTTTCATTCGGTTTTTCCAGTTACGAGTCCTTTTTTAAAGCTTATCGTTTTGTGTTCATTTTGTTTAGTTCTTTTTTCGTAACAGATTTAATGTTTAGTATAGAGCTTAGAAAAAATTCTCAGTGTGAGATATGCAAGAAGTAAGGCATGTAGCAACATCAGCACGGCAAAGGGCACTCCTTTAAAGGCAAGGAAGGGCAAAAATATTTTAAGTCAAGTGATACCGATTGCTGTATGAGTCGTACGATTTTTGATTCAAGCACAGGCAACGACGGTCCATGCTGCTAGTAAATGAATAATTGCATTAAAATAATGAATGCAAATTGACGAATAAATAAACACGTTTCTAAAAGGAAGATTAAAGGTGAAAGAAAGAGGCAACAAATAAAGTAAAAAAATAACAATAATAGTTATATACTAAAATGCTAGAAATAAGATAATGGAAAAATAGAATAGCAAAAATGTGAAATGTTTCATGGTCTAATATTAACAATAATTGTACAATAAAGGTAGCCAAAAAGAAAAGTAAAAAAAAAAATTAATATCAATACTAGTAAATGCGGTCACCTAATCCGGCTAGACTATTTATCTGGGTCAACGTGTTTGAGTTTGAAATTGGATCTGTGTAGGCAGGTGCTAATCGACTCATTTCTTTTGGTTAAGAGGTTAGGATTTTTTTTTATATTTTTCAGGATTATTAATTTTGCAGACAGACATAAGTTACATTAATTGCCTTGCTCGTTGAAGGGTTTAGTGTTCGGTACTAATTCCCAGGTGATAATGAGTTTTTTAATCCTGCTTTTTAGCTTCCAGAAAAATTTAGAGAGGGTAGTGCTCTTTCGATATTTGATATTGCCAAATTTTATTCAGTGGTGGTAAAAGCGTGATTTCCAACTGTTTTCCGTAGAGCCAACGTAAATCTTGACCTCGTCGCCATGTTCGATTTCAGCGTTATAAACTACAGATTTGGACATACATTTACCGTTTAATGGGAAGGGTTTGCTATTTCTGCAGTGACAGTTATTAGCCGTGGGGATGTTGTTGCTTTGAGGGTTGTTGAAGAGCTTGTTTAGAATGGAATTGTTGTGTCGAGCTATATACCAGTCGATGTTTTTTAGCACAATTGTAGCTAACATTGATGTTATTTTTGTTGAAGATCTTATTAAATGTTGGGGAAAGACTAAAGTGTTGGTGGATTCAATTCCAAACAAATTTTCCGATGTTAGTTTTGATGTTTTATTGAAGGTCAGGTTCATACACACAATTTATATATATATATATATATATATATATATATATATATATATATATATATATATATATATAAATGTATATATATGTATAAATGTATATATGTATAAATGTATATACGTATCTATGTATTCTGTTTGTACGTTATTTTTACATATAATTTATTTAAATATATGCTCTGTTTTTTTATTAGCATTATTAATTACATTTCTGGCTAGAATGTTCGAAAAGGTTTAGTCCGCTAAATGGAAATTATTACTGTTTAATTGTAACACAGCATTTACTTAAATAAATTATATCTATCAAAACAATGTATAAGCAAAATATTGTCATACTTAATACATTTCATAATACATACATACATACATATATATTTTATATATATATATATATATATATATATATATATATATATATATATATATATATATATATGAAACTTGACTAAAGCATGGAATAATAATACAACACAAAATGTACTTAGAACAAAATGTATTGAAACAAGAAAAGTGTACACAATATTTACATATAGTCTTTTGTATATTCTTGGGAAGACCGTTCCTGGAGAATGTGTTGACTTAGTCGCAGTCGGTCAGAGTCTCTGGTTGAATCTCTTGATTCCTCCCTCTCTTCCCGGTACCAACCATATTTATATGGTCGGTACTCCACTATGCAAATTAGGTGGATCCTACCACAACAATATATATATATATATATATATTTATATATATATATATATATATATATAGATTTTGTCACCCAAATATTTGAAGTGTTCGTAAATCCCTAAAAAAATCATACACATTTTTATGGCTAATAACTGCGATTGCGGCAGAACTATGCTAATATGTTTGGAATTCTAATGAAATACAAATTTACTTTGAGCATATCTAAAACAAATATCCTATCAACAAGACAAATTTTACGAAAGGAAATCCCATTACAGAAATGGCAGGAAATGGAATGGTTTGTGTAAGGAGAATCACCAGAAAGTTACAGCTAAATTATTGGAGATAAGGGTGGCTTTGAAAATGTAATCCACACAGGGCATATCGAAAACTTAAAGAAGAATGTGAGAAAATACTGAATAATCTACTCGAGGCGTGTTTAAGGGGTAAGTGTTGCTTATAGCAACAAAGCAGGTATGTTCAGCCATAATGGCCGACGTCTTGAAATAAAGGACACGGCACATAAAAATGAGTGTACTGATAACGCGTCACCGCGAAATCCTTTTTTAAAACACTTTTGTCAGGCTGCTCAGCGACAGTATTAAAAGAGACACGTTTGAGAGCTCGACTTCCACATTCTCTGCTCATTTCTGCGTCAAGTGACATACATATGCACGCTTAATTCGTTCATTTTCGTTGATTTCTTGATTGGCCATGTCAAGACAATGGATACGAAACAATGACTGCAGTTTCAAATCCAATTTTGTCGGCTTAAATTGGATGTAAAGAATTATGCGATCTGCAATTTATAAGACGAATTCCGAAGAAAACGGTACAAATTTAATGAGCTTTTAAATCACGAATTTGAAAAAGAAAACTGAAAAAGAAAATATGAATTCAAATTAGCCAATCAGGTTTAAGCAGGCTTTAAAAATACATTGTTTTCTTGTTATTTTATCTTGATTCTTAAATTCGCAGAAAATTGTTTATTTTTCTATAATTTACAACTTGTGGTTCTTTCTTTATTTTTCTAGTTGTCTTTATTTCTATTTTTTATGTTTCTTTTAAGAAATAGCAAATTTGATGTTGGCTTTATCTGTGAATACGACAAAAAGATTTAATCTTCATTAACAGGATCAAGTATTGAATGCCAGGCCCTTCTTTTTACTTGCATTTTTATTTTATTTTATTTTTTGCAATAAATTTAATTTTAAACAGTTGTTGAATGCTTTGTCAAGAATTGGAACAGCGAAAAGAATGCTATTACAGATAAGGTTTTGCTCTTCTTTCTTTTCTTTTTTCTTTTTTTTCACCCTTTTTTATATTTTTACAAGCTATCAACATTAATTATATAAGCCGGAGCAACACATTAAGTAATTAAGTATATAAGATGTTGGATGTCTTCAGCTTCTCCGTATCTATGATGTCATCGAAAAGCGCGCGAAATAATCTTGACAGAAATTGCATCGCTATCAAATGTTCCGTTGTTTTGTTTCAGTCTTTTGTTTATCTGTTTTGTTTTTCTGCTTCAAAATGATTTTATTTCTTCGTTTCTATCACGTCTTTTTTAATGAAAGAGGAAAGAACTGATTAGCTGATTACCTTAGTGCAAGACAATATTTTAAGTGAAACAGAATCATCGGCACAGTGATGTTTGTGACGCAGGCCATTGATAGTAAGTTTGCCCATTACCGCGTGCTGCAAACCTGTAAATTTACGAATGTTAGATCGATGTGGAATAATATCTGAACAAAAGTGGAGATAATATGTCTAACTATTCAACTACGCGTTTCGCCCCTTTATAGTAGGCGTCTTCCGTGTGCAAGGTTAAGTCTATTTGGAATATCGAGAAGAAGTAATAAATATCCTTATCATAGGCTACGGCCAGAGAGCCGTCTATTTTCTCAGTGGAGCCGTTAATGTCACATGGATTTTAAATGTAACCCAAATCCGAGTAGACATGTTTCTTTTTCTTTACTATCTTATTAGTTCATATAACGCATTCTCTATTTTTATAACTAGAGGCGGTATTATATATGGGCGGTATTATATATGGGCGGTGTTATATATGGGCGGTTTTATATATGGGTGGTATTATATATGGGCGGTGTTATATATGGGCGGTATTATATATCGGTGGTGTTATATATGGGTGGTATTATATATGGGCGGTATTATATATGGGCGGTGTTATATATGGGCGGTATTATATATCGGTGGTGTTATATATGGGTGGTATTATATATGGGCGGTATTATATATAGGCGGTATTATATATGGGTGGTGTTATATATGGGCGGTGTTAAATATGGGCGGTTTTATATATGGGTGGTATTATATATGGGCGGTGTTATATATGGGCGGTATTATATATGGGTGGTATTATATATGGGCGGTATTATATATGGGCGGTATTATATATGGGTGGTGTTATATATGGGCGATATTATATATAGGTGGTGTTATATATGGGTGGTATTATATACGATTCCGGTTTCAATTCCCTCTGTTAAATCTTAGATCGGGCTCACTGGTAATACCACCCATCATCATAAAAATACCAGCACCGGAATGCAGCATAAGAACTAATTAAAAGATTGATGTAACTTAGAAAGTGTTACTGAATGAGGAATAACAAAAACGGAGGTTGGAAATGAAATGGTAATCTTTATAACATCAACAAAATACAATACTCGCCAGCGGCGTGAAGTAGGTAAACCACTGCTGGTGGTGGACTACTCGGCATATTACACCACCTACTTACAATTGTTTGCAACGTATTAATGAGAATTAGGACATACCCATTAATGTACGGTATATAAAAGAAAGAAAGAAAGAAAGAAAGAAAGAAAGAAAGAAAGAAAGAAAATGTTGTAAGCTAGAAAAGAATATTGAATGAGGAATAACCAAAACGGAGTTTGGAAATGAAATGGTAATTTTTAAAACATCAACAAAATACAATACTCGCCAGCGGCGTGAAGTAGGTAAACCACTGCTAGTGATGGACCACTTAGACAGCATATTACCCCAACTTACAATAGTGTTCAACTTATTAATGAGGATTGGAACATACCCATTAGTGTTTATAGTTACGGTATATAGTAAAGATTAAGAAATCTACTCGAACTAGGCATTTTTTTAAAATCTTTTAATCGTCATAGGGAACCTTTGTTCCTTCCATCAGCCTGGCTGATGCTAGCCATCTGGAGACTCACTCAATGTGCCTTCTAAGACTAACGTTTTCCGCGGACATAAAGCGGAAAAAATATATTGAATGAATTGCAAGATCTGTCGCTAGGAAAGTTGTTTCGTGCTAAACAACTTACACATTTACAAGTCTAATTTTCGTCCATGTATAGAAGATTGCTGTCACATCTGTTCCGGTGCCGCTATTTAGAGATTCTTGTGAAAATCCGAAGAATCTTCAATGTAATCAGTCCATATCTGGCATCTCGGTTTCAATCACTTGCCAACAGCCGTGACGTAGCTTTCCTGTGCTTTTTCTACAAATATTTTAATGGCAATTGTTCTGATGAGCTTCCCTATTTGGTACCTCGACTTTATGAATTTAAGAGCAGTACTAGATTGGCAACTTGGTCTCATCCTTTTATAGTTGAAATTGCGAGATGTAACCGTAATTTCTATGTTAACAGTTTCTTCTCTCGCACTTCTCTCTTGTGGAACTCTGTTCAGGTTACTTACTTTCCAGTTAAGTCAAAAATTTAAATGTAATATCAATTATCTTCTTATCTCCGAGGCAGATTTTTTCCCGCAGTAGGTTGCCATTTCTTTCTGTAGTAGATCAGTTGCCATCCAAGGCTATAGAACCCGGTCTGTCTTGTTATTTACCCATAGCTTGGGGGGAGAAGACAAGGATTCATACCTTTCCCAAGGGTATTAGCACGTAAATGAATGTAATGAATTCGACTGCAATTCGAACCCGGCTCTCCGATTCCTCAGTCCGAGCCGCTATCCTAGGGTCTAGAAGAAGTAGCAAAAGACCATAATTATTGAGAATTTCAAGGCATAGGAGGAGGTGGAGAGCCATGATCGCCTACGTTCTGAAAGGACACGGCACATAAAAGAATAAGAAGGCAGCAAGTATTTTAATTAATTGACAATCGGAAATAATGAATAATATCTTGGCGAGATTTGAAACCTCATTTTTATTTATTTGTTTTGGCCCCAGGAATTTCTTTTTTTTTTCTGTCAAAGTTCTATCTACAACTTGTGCTGCAGTGTAATGGCGGCGACATGTTTTAAATGTTCTAACTCTTTCCTTTTGATTTTGAAAGCAAGTAAATACTTAAAAAGAATCAAGTAAATATGGTGTTGAACTAAGTTTATTTCTTTCGTTTCTTTTCTCTAAACACGCCTTGTTATTGCGATCATTAATTATTGTTTGCTTAAATTCCATATATCTTCTTTTTTTTTTTTTTTTTTTTTTTTTTTTTTGGCGGACTAGCATGAGTCAGCAAAATATTTTTGCATGGAAAAATAATTTTGCAGGGCAAATTATTTCCCCATGCGAGTCCGGGTATTCATAAAGTCATTACTTAAATTATTTACATCATTCAGACTGTTATCCTCATCTTCATTGCTATGTTCACAACGTTTAGGCCGTTGTACGCTCAGGTCTTCTTCAGGTGAATGTAATTTCGTCGAACCCTTTATTTCGACGACCGCGTTAGATTGTTCTAGTTCCACGGGCCAAGTCTCTTCCGTATGTCTCAGTTATTTCCCTTTAACTTTAAGTTTGGTTCACCACTGAACTCACAATATTTTGGGATCTAGTCACTGGATCTAGCCAACGTCTTTATCCACTGGGCCGTGTGTCCTTGAGGACATCTGTGTATGAATTTCTGAGAGACTTATTAACCTAATGTCTCAGTAACCGATTTTTACCAGTGTTCATATTGCAATTTTTATATTATTATTATTATTGCATTTTTTTTTACCAGAGCTTATATTGCAATTTTAGCTGTTATTCATTGCTTTTCTCTCGCCTTTCTTATTACTGGTCGCCATATTGTATTCATTTCTGGAGATTTTTGTGGCCTAGCATATGTGCTGATTCCTTACGTTTATCATAAACTGATAATTTTCTCAGTTCTGCATCAATTGCTCTTCGCTGTTAGCAGATAATCTAATCATTTATAATGACTCATTATTTTTTACCGACAGATTTTAATGCCATATGTTATGTTATTGCTTTTGCGTATTCTCTTATATCGCAGTGAACACTGGACAATCCCCTCACAGATGAACAGACTTGAAGCATCAGAAATGTGACTCTGCAGATTTATTCTGGGAACACCTTGAACCGACAAAGTTTAAGAGAAAATGGTAACAAAAATGACACTTATACTTAATATCAAAAGGAGACAGTTGAAATTTATAGGGTACATAATGAGGGAAAAAGAGTGCTTGGAAAATTCGACACTCACAGGACAGATTGAAGGCAAGTGGGACAGAGGAAAAAAAGTTGACCCGCTCTAGCGAACATGAGTAAAAGGATGGCAGAATAAGGTTTAGGAACTTAATTGATTAAGAGTTACAAAGGACAAGAAATTGTGGAGGGCTATGATTGCCTACATCCTGAAGGGACATAGAATAATAATAATAATATTATCTTGATTGTATCATTACATGAAGTATTGTCATAAAGAGGTAAATCAATAATTCCGTATCCTAATAATGGATAAACATTAATTTAACACAATTCGTTTACTTTTCTGCATAATCTCTTACCGTGTCAATGCACTTAATTCAGTGGTGAATATGAATTAGATAGATATAATATTAACAGAAGGAAAATTTCAAACCGTTTTTTTTCTTATGACCACCATTTTGTTTAATTTCGTCTGAGATTCCAATCAGAATGATTAACTAACCATAAAAACATTTTTTCCTACAGATCTGTTGTAATACCCTGCATCATATTCTTTTTTCATTCTTTTGACTCTAAGTATATCTAAAAGAATCCTTGCGTGAGGTTTAGATATGATATAATTCTTTTTAAATTTCGGGTAAACTTGCTTAAAATTACAAGCCTTGAAAGAAGCACAGAGGAAAACAAAGCATAACCAACCTAATGAGCTTGATCAAATGGATGGCAGAGCAACGCTGACGAGAGATAACAGAAGGAGAAAATTCATTAAAAGCTACAAAGGACAGGAAATTGTGGAGAGCTATGATCGCCAACATCCTGAAGAGAAATGGCACATATAATAATAATATTATTATTTCGACTTTATTATTACACGAAATATATTCATGAATACGTAAATCAATAATTCCGAATGGTGGAAAAAAATTAATTTAACACAATTCGTTTAGTTTTTTGTATAATTTCTTACCGTATCAATGCACTTAATTCAGTAGTGAATACGAATTAGATAGATATAATATTACAGAACGAACATTTCAGACTATAGTTAATAATCTTATATAAAGAAACAGAATTATTTAGCCATCTTTTCATTTCGCATTCGAGTTTTTTTTTTTTTTCTTATCACCACCATTTTGTTTAACTTTTCTGGGATTCCATTTAAAATGATTAACTAATCATAAAAGCATTTTTTCCAACACATCTGTTGTTTTTAATACACCGAATTATATTTTTCTGTGTTTCTTTTAAAAGTATATCTAAAAGAATCCTTGCATGACGTTCAGCTATGATATATTTCTTTTTAAATTTCGGTTAAACTTGCTTAAAATTACATACCTTGCAAAGAAATTTAGTTCTGAATACTGTCTTACAGCTTTATTCAACAAAGTCTATGATACAAAGGACTATAAGACTCTAAATAAAACAACACTTTGTTTATTTATTTAAAGTTGGAACTTTATCATCGTTTTTTTTTATGATCTATTGCAAGGTTTCAGCTTTTCTTAAAGTGAGATAAAATGCAGCCATAATGATCGAACTACAGATTTCTGTATCTGGTTAACTTAAATAATATTTTATTAATCTTTCTAACTGTAATAGTCAGTGACTTGTATTAGCATTGTCACACATTCTTATTTTTGATGATCTATCGCAAGGTTTCAGCTTTTCTTAAGGTGAGATAAAATGCAACCATGATGATCGAACTACATATTTCTATAACTTAAATAATGTTTTATGAATCTTTCTAACTGCAATAGTCAGAAAACTTTCATTAACATTGTCACAGATTATTTTTTTCACTCATATTTCTTTCATCTTAATTTTAGTTATCTTCCATTGCAACTATCCAGCTCTTCATTCTAGGGCAGTTAATAAACAAACTGTAATATTATCTTAAATTTTCTTCGTAATGCAATATAAAAGAATCGTTTATTAGCATTTTTACTCTTGTATTTCTTTCATTTTAATTTTAGTTGCTTTTAATCGCAACTACTCTATTCTACGGCAGATTTCTACAAGAGAACAATTTGTTTTTCGTATACATCTTCTTCTCTGTGTCGTTTCCCTTCGGGATGTAGGCGATCATTGCTCTTCACAATTTCCTGTCTTCTGTAGCTCTTAATAAATTTTATCTTTTTGTTATCTCTACTAAGCCTTGTTCCGTTAACCATTTACTAAACAGGTTATGCGTTGTTGTTCCTACTGCCTTGTGGGTATCATGTTTTCTAGGCCTTCTTTCTTCATTATATACCCTAGAAATTCCAACTGTCGCTTCCTGATGGTAATTATAAGTTTCCGTTTTGTTTCCATTTACTTTAAAACTTCGTCGTTGTTCACGTGTTCGGTCCATGGTATCCTCAGTATCCTTCTGTAGAACTATATTTCTGTAGCTTCGAGTCTCTGTACGATAATTGTCCAGCATTCACTGCCATATAGGTGGACTGATATTACGTAACAGTTCAGTACTCTTTTCTTTGTTTCCAACAATTTTTTTTCTTTTTCTTAATACTCTGCTTAGCTTTTGGAATGCTTCTTTGGCTATCCAAATGCGCCTACAGATTACAGTTTCGCACTATCGAAAGTAAAGAATGACATCTTGGCTAGTTTCAAATATTCATATTTTGTGGGGGGGCTGATGAAATTGTTTATATTTTCTGTAAAAATCGTGTCACTCAAGTTGTCTACAACTTGAGTGACACGATCATTGCTATTAGCAGAAGATCAACTGTATTTATTTTTGGCGAGTCTTTCTTTCATCTTCATTTTAATTGCCTTTCATCGCAACTACTCAATCAACTCTACAGTAGTCCTGGGTATGACGATAAACTACATCCAGCAGTAAGTCTCCTGCTCGGGAGGTATTGAGGAGCGCGGAATAACCTCTTAACTGATCTTGATCCCAGGTTCATCTTGTTAGACATTTTCATGACGGTCGTCTTCGAGTATAGAATCCAGAGGTTGGCAGTGAATATTTCGGAGACAGTAGGAAAGCGTAGTGCAGGTTCGCAGTGGATATCGTAGCAGAGCGTAGTTCTTCCGTTTGTCATGTTCGCCGGACAAGTTGCCTCTGGTCATTCCGCTAGGAGAAACAAAGATGGCCGCCTTTATACACGACGAATCCAGTGTTCTGCGGCTCCTGATTGGTTAATCTTCTATTGGTAGACTATAAAGGGAAATAAGTCATTTTGACTCGCTACTAGTTACATATAATATACACAAAAAACCGTAACACATCTTAACCCGGAGCAGTAGCACCGGTTAAGGTCCCATCTATGGGCAAATAGTAAACCCACTAAACTGGAGCTATGACACTATGAATGTATAAAAACATTCTTATAGTGAAAACTTCCAGTAATAGATTTTAATAGTAAAAAAAAAATTATCAAAATTCTGCAGAAGTCGATACACAAAGTGCTATATTTCATTTTTATTGGATAATGCCCAGTCAAATGTTATTCATTTTTCACGAATGCTTCATTCTTAATTTTAGTTGCAGATCATAGCCTTTTTTCTTCTAACCACGCTGCTTACTGATGGCTGTATAATCATGGTCTGAATACCTGCGATGAAAAGCAACTGGAATTAAAATGCAACATTTATTAGTGTTGTGCTCCCTCTAATGAGGCTATTGTGGACTCTTCCATTTATTATAAAGTTAGTAGGAAAGTAAACCTCGAGGGAGCAGTGCCATAGCCTGCCCAACTGTCAAACTCTCTGCCTTGAGCAGAGAGGAACCCGGACGAGGCTTTGCCGAAGGTGGTAGACAGGCACTGAACCCGTTTATGCGGGTTCTAAGGGAATATTTTTGGCCGAGCCTAAGGGCTCGAAGAACCCACAATAAACCGGCCTTGTGCCTCATACGACCCACGTGGGGGGCCGTTAAATATAGCAGTGATCTAAACTGTTCTACTGAGGCTGTTCGCTGCTCCTGAGGAACCCGGAAGACGCTGTACCGAAGGGCGGAGTCTCGTCCGGGGAGGTAGACAGACCAGAACTAGTTTATGCGGGTTCTACGGGGATTTTTGGCCGAGCCTATGGGCTCGGATGACCCACGTTAAACTCGGCCTTGTGCCACATTTACCCTCGTGGTGGTGGTGGTGGTGGGGGTGCTAATAAATAACAACAGTGATATAGACTGAACGGTGGTCAACCGACACACACTCCCAAGTCGTGTAACACACTTCTGTTGCATTTACTGTTCAATACAGGATTTATCTGCTAATTCTTGTTTTGTTATTTCTTAAACATTTGCCTGGTCACAACAATTAGTGAATTTCTAATCATCTTTATCCATGAGCAATGCCATTTTAACGATTGTAGAATGTAACTGATCTGCGCTGTATTTTATGTGCCGTGTCCCTTCAGGACGTGCGCGATCATGGCTCTCCACAAGTTCCCGTCTTTTGTAGCTCTAAGCAGTGTTTGTTTAACCTAATCCCTGCCAGCCAATTACGCAAGTAGGTTAAGAGCCGTTTTTCTCTGTATCTCTTGCGTTCAATATATCCAGTGTGTTAAATTTTCCAAACCCACTTTCCTCATTATTTTCCTAGAAATTTAAATTCTATTTTTCTGATTCTAAGTATAATTGTCCTTTTTTGTTTCCATTTTCTCTAAAAGTTCGTCGTTGCTCACGTATTAAATCCAAGGTATTCTCAGTATCCTTCCGTAGAACCATGTTAATTCTGCCTTAAGTACCTTCTTCATCTTTGAGGCGATTGTCCTTGAGATACAAAACAATAAAACTAAACAGACGGAACTATAAAAACAACGAGTAATTCTAAAGATAGGAGGAAAGTGTCTGTTAAATCGATATCACGAATCAAATAGCGAGTCCCGGAAAAGAAGTGATTTCCCTCTAAATTAAGTGTTCCTTCTCTCTCTCTCTCTCTCTCTCTCTCTCTCTCTCTCTCTCTCTTCTGTTAAAATTTAAAGTGTTACCTTCATCTTCATTTTAACTGCTTTTCATCACAACTACTCAATAAAATCTACACTAGTGCTAGGTGTGAAGATATCCGGCTGCAAGACCTCAAACCAGGAGGATTTGAGGACCGTGGAACAACCTCTTAATTGCTGTTGATTCCAGGTTTATCCTGACCTGGGGTGGGTTTCAGCTATGGGCAAATATTATCCCACCGCACCAAAAATAAACTACGGTTAAAACACTATGAATGTATAAAAACTTTCTTGTCGTAAAAATTTCCATTAATAGATGTTAATAGTGAAAAAAAATCAGCGATAGATTTTAATAGTAAAAACAAATTACCAAAGTTCCCAAGGAAATTAAATTTCGTCATTAAATGACCTTATAAGGAGTTGACATGCAGTTAAAAAAAAATAAACCAAACTGTACAGTAGTCGGTACACAAAGTGATATATTGGGTTTTTATTAGATAATGCCGTGTCAAAAATTGTTCATTTTTCACGAGCGTTTCTTTTTTAATTTTAGTTGCAGTTTAAATTACTCAGGCTAACTGATGTACTTGTTTACGTTGCCAGAAGTTGCATTTTCACGTGTTACAAACAAATTAGCGACCGAGAAACCAATTTATCTCCTCTTTTCTTCCTTGTGTTTGTAGAAGACAGTATAAACTTTTTAAATTTTACTGTACCAATAGAGAAGCGACACAGAGTTTTAAAAATTGCCAACGCTGACGGTATGTCGTTTACCTTAATTACTCTGATGCTGTTTCATAGAGAATCTCTCTTGAACACCATCAGAAGCAGTGGATTAGAATAACCTGGTCTCATTCCCCTTTCTTTCTCTTTTTTTTTAATGGGCTAATCCTCGTAAAAGGGTTTTGATGTGATTAGCAGGCGAAAGCAAATTTTTACATATCAAAGGGATTAGATACTCGAGAAAGGTGATTTGTTTGAAATGAATTTAAATACAGATTGTTGAAATGATAAATTCTGAAAAGGTATTTCCTTCGCTTCATGTGTCAACGCTTGTTGTTGCTGTTTTTTTTGGGGGGGGGGTTGTTTGTTTGTTTTTTTGTTTTGTTTTGTTTTTTTTGGTTTTGTTTTTTTTTTGTTTTTTTGCTTTTTATTCCTGTTTGTCTAAATATGGTTTGGGGACAAATTCAATTGAAAATATCTCTTTTCACAACGTTGCTTCCAGAGTCTATTCTTTATTTCCGTTACTCTATTACACTAAATTGGAAGGACATTTTCATTCTCGGCATACAGATGTCTTTGAGGAATCAAAATTCAGAAAACACAGAATCAGAAAATTTCTTCATTCAATTAAAACTAACTTGGTTTTCTTGATGGGTCATGACAGGATTTCAATAAAAGATATACCCATTGATTTAGATTTTTCTCTAAAAAAAATTGTGAACACCCAAACAAAATCAATAGTATATTTTTATAATAAAATGACCAATAAAACATTTTATAGGAAAATAACAATCAACGCAACACTAAAAAAGTATTACAATTATTTTTATAGTAAAATTACTAATAATACATTCTATGATCTAACAACTATATATCTAAACAATATGACTTACCATGAAAGCAGAAATTATGTACTATAATAACTGTAGTTGAAATCATAAAATTATTACAAAATATTTAGATTTCAGCATTACATAATTCATACATGTTGATATGTCGCTAAACGAAATCAACCAACCAGTAATATCTATTTATAGTAAAATTACCAACAATATCTTTTTATAGTAAAATTACTAACAATATATATTTATAGTAAAATTATCAACAATATCTTTTTATAGTAAAATTACCAACAATATATTTTTATAGTAAAGTTACCAACAATATATATTTAAATCAAAATGCCATTTCTGGATGCCTCAGTTAATTCCCTTTAGTAACTCAAGTTTTGTTTCATCTCTGCTGTGATTAGGTATTGAACTCACAACTATTTGGGTTAAGTCCATTTTGGATTACTTCAAGTAACATTTTTATCCATGTGTTCGGCATGAATGAATTTCTGGGACTTAATAACCTAATGTCCCAGTAATCATTTTTAACAGAGTTCATATTACAATTTTTGCCTTTGCAGCTTTTTTTCCTCTTGCTCTCTGTATTACTGGTACCCATATTGTATTCATATTTATCCTTAACCGGCTTAGGAATTTTTTGTGGCTTAGCATATGCGCTGATTCTTTTCGTATTTTCCAGTGATGTTCTCTGTCTATTATTCCAGCCTCATCCCAAAAGAAGCGGTGATCTCCATTTTCCCCTCCCTATAGGCATGACACGTGGAATTAGAATTATATACACCCGTGGACTAAATAAAGAGCTCGGTTCGAAATTCCAACGTATATCACCTGAAGAAGGTCGGAATGTACAACGACCAAAACATCGTGGACAGCAGTATGAACGATGTATATAGAGTAAATAGTTACAATACACAATCTTTGTCACAGGTTATCTCTCCATATATCAGGTATCTGGTATTCGTACTCATCCACGCAGAAAACATGCCCTATCCAACGGCGTTACATGTTGATGAGCGCAGATTCGGTTATAGATGGAGCCAATAAGCTCCAGGACATTAGGGTTGATAGTGTTATCTTGTCAGTGTATTCCAAGAAAGGAACGAAAAAGCTGCATGTTTTCCACGTATTGATGTGCCGTGTCTATCATTCATATTCATAGAAGACCACTTTCAGAAATATAGCAGATTAGAATTAAATGTTAACAGCTTTAGACGGAATTCGAACTGTAAAACTTCCTTTAAGGTTTATCAGACAAAACAGAAATAGGCCTTAGCTTGCCAAGTTTGCCTATGTTATATTGACATCGGATTTGAATACAGAATTGCCCTTCTTCTTGACTAGTTACCCGAGCAAAGAACACAAACGATTCTACTATTTTACCGATGAAAGAAGATAAAAAATGGATTCATGTCTTCCCAAAGGCATTAGTGGGAAGGGAACACAACAGTTTCCCTCGGAATTTGATCTTGGACTTGTAGAATAACAATAATAAACAGCACTTACCGGTGTAAAGGTCCCAGCTAGCGTCCAGCTGGCAGACAAAAATAAAGCAGGTTGTAACTTAATACAAACCCTGCAAACTAACAGCTGAATCAAGCTGGTATTTATATAGAAATACCTCCACTCAGGTACTAGCAGCCAATCACAGCCCAAGCAATGGACTATCCCACTTTAGCACAATGAGATGCTCTATGGCAACATAAATAGCTCTCTTTCTAAAGGTTGGATTATTGTTCACTTAGCTTGCTCCACAACTATGTGTTTATCTCTACCACGTGATTTTTCTACATGGCGCGACATTTTCTGCGCAGATACGAGGTAAATAATCCGCACACACACATAGATAGATAGATAGATAGATAGATAGATAGATAGATAGATAGATAGATAGATAGATAGATTACCCGGTTAAGGCAGTGGAGAAATTGGAGATGGGAATTAACAGGCGATAATTAATAAATGACATCCATTAAAACATGGCACGAGGAACTAAAACAGTCTACCCCAGTGAGCGAAATAAAGGGTTCTGTTCGACATTCCAACCACCTGAAGAAGGCCGGAGCGTACAACGGCCGAAACGTTGTGATAAATATGGCGACAAAGATGAGCACAATAGCCCGAATAATGTAGATAGTGTACATAATACCTCATCTCAGAAATGCAGACATAGATAGATAGATAGATAGATAGATAGATAGATAGATAGATAGATAGATAGATAGATTAACTGGATATCTGATGTTACCGCTATTGACCCGCCATATCCCGTACACAAGTACAAATCATTCCATTCCCCATCGTAAGTCGTAACCTTCATTCGGGCAGCTTCTTTCCAAGTACTGCTACTTTGTGAAACAGACTCCCCATAGGATGTTTTCCCAATCACTCCAATCTTGACCTCCTCTACGGTAAATTGTCATCTTTTCTACATAACCCCATGAAATTCACTTCTTGATTATTCTTACGCTCAACGCAAATCTCTACTTTGAGTGGCTCTTGGAACATTATTAGATGAACATTAATATAAAAAAAACTAACAGAAACAGTTTGGAATCTTTATCAATTTTATCAAGTTTCGGTAAAGACGTTGGGTGGATTTTTTTTATGTATGGATGAACCCAGTAACATATTTCTGCTTCATCTGCACTTTTATATCAGGCGCCATTTTTTCCAGTCTACTAGTTTTAGAATTCAAAAGAATTATTGGTTATTGGTGGAATAGTTCAACTTATATTACCACACCATCAATGTCCCCTCTCTGGTATCGAGGGCAAACAGAATAAAGCAGGAATTATCATTTTCGGTGTGATTCTCGTTGTTTACAGCAATATTTTGTGCTCAGAGTGGGCAAATACTGTTCGAAACTCTTAAGATAACATTACAAGAATATGTAGAACGCGAAAATAAATAAAAAAATGCCTGTTTTTAAAGTGTAAATAACGAAATATTTGTAAGCAAGTTTATTATTCCTGAAGCGACAAGAAATTGATAGAGGCTCTGTGACTTTTTTTTCCATTTTCAATTTCAAAATTTATGTCATGTAGACAATGCCTCATCTTCTTTTTGGCTGACTTTATTGATTACTGATCGTTTCTTTTCTTTTTTTTTTTTTGCTGCTATATTTTTCTTTTTTTTTGCTGCTATATTTTTTTTTTGCTGCTATATTTTTTTTTTTTTGCTGCTATATTTTTTTTTTTTGCTGCTATATTTTTTTTTTTTTTGCTGCTATATTTTTTTTTTTTGCTGCTATATTTTTTTTTTTTTTTGCTGCTATATTTTTCACCTTTGTTTTTGCTTTCTTCGATTAAGCATGGTTAAACGTATCCTTTATTAAAAACTGAATTAACTGGTATGTTTTTCAGCGTTGTCGGTGCCTCAAAGATTGATTTTTCATCTATAAACTTTTATTTTTTCCCCCCATTTTTGGCATCACTGCTATCATAAGATGAGGTTGACAATGCCAAGCATATCAGAATAACTCATCTGATATATATAGATGACAGCATATCGATAACCGATAACGATGACAGCAACTGGAGAATAGATGATACAATATTTTTTACCTTTAGGTTAGGGTTGTATGCTTAGATACAAGACGTATGTAAACCCCGGTGATTCTTTCAATAGGCATAATTTCTTATTTAAGGCGTGAATATTTTAATAATTAAAAATGCCTAATAGGTAAATTGTTATATTTTCAGATTCTGTTAACATTTCTAAAATATGCACAAGGCTTCTATGAAAAGACCTAGCAGCATGGCCCGGCGTTGCCCGTATTTGATTCAAAAATCGTACGACTCATACAGCAATCGCTATCACTTGACTTAAAATATTTTTGCCCTTCTTTGCCTTTAAAGGAGTGCCCTTTGCCGTGCTGATGTTGCTACATGCCTTACTTCTTGCCTCTCTCACACTGTGAATTTTTTTCTAAGCTCTATACTAAACATTAAATCTGTTACGAAAAAAGAACTAAACAAAATGAACACAAAACGATCAGCTTTAAAAAAGCACTCGTAACTGGAAAAACCGAATGAAAAAAAAATGTTAACAACAAATACTTTTTCACATCCAACCCAGTTTTGCGGAATCAGAATCAACGTTGAGTTTAAGCAAGCGAATGAGCCAATTGGAGTAAAGTGCCATGCAGATTTAAATTTTTCCCACTTGTGACGAATGCAGCTATCGATTTTTTTTTTTTGCGTGCTAGTTAACATTCGTGTCAGTCAGCTGTTGGCTCTCACGCTGGCCAATAGAATCTTCCTGCCTATTTGTGGCAGCCGCCTATAGGCTCTCAATCTGGCCAGTACAAAATCGCCGCAAACTACATGAAAAATGCCGTAGAAGAATGAAAAAATTGATTATTTCCACTAACGGTGAGAGTTGAGAAATGCAAAGTCGGTCTTGGCCTTCCCACTAACTTGGAGCACGTGAATGTAAATTTTGGTGCAAATCCGTCGAAAATTGCTGCCGTGCATTCGTTACACACCCACACACATCCTGCCTTTTATAGATAGAGATAATTCGATCACCGAAGTTAAGTAACTCGATAATACCAGGTGTTGTAATCTTGGATGTGTGATGTCGGGTAATGAATAACGACTCGGAATTAAAAATCGGAGAGCCGAGATCGAATACTAGTCGAGTTCGTTATATTAACTTACGATCGAAATACTAGTATGGATAATCTATTCTCCTCGAAACTTTGGATTAAATAACAGGATAGAACTTATACCATTGGTTGTCAATTAGTCTACAGCATGAAGTAAAATCCCTCTATGGCTGGAATTCTTCTCCCAAGCCAACCATCAATCTTAAAAAACTTCATGATCGTCGAAGCGTGTATTACACATGGTAACCCAGGAAGTAATAACCGAAAAGTCATTTTCATTCTACCGTCATAGATGTCAATTACGAATAATTTGATGTTTTGCAAACATGGCCGTTCGTGCCCGCAAAAAAAAAATGGAGTGTCAAAAGAATAGTTTTTCCATTGCTACCGCTATTTTAACTATCTTCGATCCTCGTCAATGTTTTAAAAAACGATTATTAGAATCTTAATAATGCTGCATCGCCCCCCCCCCTTCGTTCTGGGGAGGTCTTAATTTTGACTAAACTTTTCAAAGAGCAGTTCGAGATACAGTATCGTAAGTCTTTGTGAATTCTACAAAAAGAACAAATAGATTCTTGTTTTGTTCTCGCGTTTTCTTCTGAACCTGCCGGCGACAAAAAAAAATCATATCCACGGTTCCTCTACTGGATTGAAAACTGCACTGGGTCTCTGGTAATGCCGATTCTGAGACACATTCTTTAAGCCTATTCAGGATGATTCGAGCAAGGATTTTGCCAGCAACCGAAATAAGAGATATTCCTCTATGGTTGTCACATTAACACCTGTTTCCTTTCCGCTTATACAAATGGACAATTGAAGAATCCTTATATTGCTAACGGACTTTTCCTTTTTCCCACACAAGGTTAAAAATTCACAAATTTTTCGTATCAAAAGATTGGTGTCACATTTGTAAATTTTAGCTGGAATTCCATCTTCGCCGGAGGATTTTCCATTCGAAAATATTTTGATGGCTTTTTTGAGCTAGAAGGTTGAAGGGTTAGCAGAAAGGTTTTATACATGTCTCTGAGGAAGATTGTTTATTACTTCAGCATCAAGAGACAAATCCCGATTTAGGACCTCGGAGAAGTGTTCTTCCCAACGTTTGATAATCTGGCTTTTGTCTGTCAAAAGAGTGTTATCTAAAGTAAAGTTTGGTGACAGACCGCTGGAAATGGGACCAAAAACAAACTTCAAGTTTTGGTAGACTGATTTGAAGTCACATCTGTCTGCAGCCTCCTGTAAAGTTTTAACCTTTACTGTCCACCAGCCCTCCTTTCTCTCGTTCAATTTTGCTTGAGACTTCCCCTTGCTGATTTAAAAGCCTATTTCTTTGATAGGCATGCTTTGTCTATCATACAGACCTGATGACATTTATCCATGTTTTTAAGGAGAGATTTAATTTCAGGATCGTTTGAATGAAATTAGTCTTGATGTTTTCGCTGAGAATACCCAAGTGTTTCTTTTTACCGAGTCATACAATATGTTTTGTAAGGCAGACGATGCCGATTCAACTTCATTACCTAAATCAAGAGATGAAAGTTTTGTGTCACACAATGTTTGGAAAGAGTCTAATATTTCCCTGTCTTTCAACTTTGTTAATATCAACATTCTTTGTCGGTTTAGCTCGATTATTTCTAACAGGCTTCTTCAAATGCATTGCCGTACGTGAGCAAGCAATTTTGTGATCTGACCACCATTGACCGATTGCTAGTGATCGTATCAGGTTTATGTCGTGACGAACACGACCACGAACGTTGATGTAGTCAATGAGATGGCTGTGCCCTGATCTAGGGTGTCGCCATGTAGTTTTGAAACTAGTTGGTTGCTGGAAAATTGTGTTTGGTGATTACAAGATCGAATTCACTGCTAAGAGACAGCAACAATACTCCATTAGAATTTGATTTACCGATGTCATGTTTTCCAACGACTTTACCCCAGTATAGTGTGTCGCATCCAACACGAGCATTGAAGTCCCCCATAACATAAAGTTTGTCACGAAATGACTTCCGCCTTAGAAGTTCACGAAGGTTGCAGTTAAAGGATTCTTTTACATCCTCAGTAGAGTCTATGGTAGGAGCATAACAACTAAGTAATGTGGCACGCTTATTCTTACCGATAAGTAAGCAAAGAGACATTAGCCTGTCAGAAATACCAACTTGAAGTGATTCCAGTCGTAACTCAAGATTGTTTCTGATCGCAAATTCTACGTCAGATTCTATTTTCGAAGATTCAGGACGACCTACCCAGAAGGTATAGACACCTTCCACTTATTTGAGTCACCCTCTGTCTACAAGTCTGATTTTTGACAGAGCAGCAATACTGACGTTGTTCTGTTTAAGAACTCGTGCAATAATTGCTGTTTTGCGTTCAGGTTTTTTTTCTTATTGTCCTGAAGAAGCTTTACATTCCAAGATGCTATGAACATATTTGTTTCATTAAGTTTTGATTTTATGAAATATCGAATGCGCAATTTGGATGCCCAGCTATAAACACCATATGACAGGGTTATGCTCGGACATGCAATTTTTAAGTCACCTTTTATTGACCCATTCTCGTAAGAGGAAAGCAGTGCCATCCCTAAAATATGGCTGCTTTGTTATGAGAGGAGGGCAAGAAGTGCAACAATGTCCGATTTTGTGCTGCACAACGGCCATCTACCTCATATCACCTATGTGTGAAATTCAAGCTAAAATCTCTCAGTGGCATCCTCCACCTATCCCCGTCGCTATCTCTTCGTCGCCATGGGATTTCTGTCCTGCCTGCATGTATTTGTGTTGAACTATTAGCCATCCAACTACTGATCAACCTGCACTAAGCTTTGTTTAAAGTGGTTAGTTGCTTGTGCATTACAAAGCACACTCTCTCCATCAAAACAATGTATCCCATACAGGTGTACTGTATGCCACGCGTTAGGCGTTTGTGATTATCGCATGTTATATTATCACAGAGTTTGACCTCACCGGGAGCTTAAATACATTGGGTAGTGCGTGGTGGTGCACACAATATACATAAGGGGTTTTGATGACAGAGTTTGCCGTATCTAGTAGGAGGGCTGGTAGCAATGCATACATATATAATCATTTCTGTAGACTTGTAGATAGCTGGTGGCTATATATATATATATATATATATATATATATATATATGTATCTATATATATTTTCTGTGTATCTATATATATTTTCTGTGTATCTATATATATTTTCTGTGTATCTATATATATTTTCTGTGTACTTGGCGGCGCCCATCTCCTCTCTCTTGGCTGATGTCAGAGTAAACGGACGTGTTTTTTTCATTGCTCAACGATAGTGATGTCGTATTTTAAAAAGGAACGACTTGATTTTTTATAATTTTCCATTATTCTTTTATTTTTCCATATTTATTATACTATATCATATTTGTTACGTTATTATGCATTTATTGTATTTAATATATTCTTAAAACCATTTATTTGTTTATTTTTAAGATAAGTCGTGGCATACAATGATTTTTATTTTAAAATAAGTGTGGTTTAGCAAGTGTATTTATTAAGAATATCTCGCTAAGGCATTGCATTTGTTTTATTTATTGTATAGTGTCATGAATAATTCGAGATTCTAATCTATTTCAAATTAAATATAACATTTCACTGTTTTTTACGATTTGGTTGTAATTTTTCGAAACTGGTTGAAAGCTTTTAGAGTTGTAAGGTTTATTTTTCTTATCTTTCTTTGACGATTATCTCATTATCGCCGATTTCTTTATCTATTATTATTTATATTCAAAGATTCTTTTAATAACATTTGGTGTGATTTTTAATTCTTTTACATTTTCTTATTTATTAATTGTAAAGTAATGTATTTCAAAATTGTTGGAGAAGCGTTAACAATTATAACGTTATTTTGTTTTGTTTACTGCCAGTCAAATTACTTTTATTATTTATCTTTCAATTATTTTTAAAACAACAACAACAACAACAACAATAATAATAATAATAATAATAATAAGAAGAAGAAGAAGAAGAAGAAGAAGAAGAAGAAGAAGAAGAAAATATTCTAATATATTTGATAATAATTTTATATCGATAATTTTATTTTTTTAATATTGCTTAAATATATATATATAACAATATATTGGCACATTTAATGACAAACTGTTGACTCCGATATCCAATGTATAAAAATATATATATATATTTTTATATATGTATTGGGTGGGGGGCATTGGATAGAAGTATTACTTTTCTTGCTCATCTGCTGCACCTTATTTTTAAGGGTAACGGGCAACACTATTCTTCACCCGTCCTCTAAATCTCTCATTCATATATATATATATATATATATATATATATATATATCCAAGTATAGGATTGGTGCATAAGGAATAAATTCCAATAACCAACAAATACTACTGGCACATAGCACGTGGAACTAGAACAGTCTACCCCAGTGTGCGAAATAAAGGGTTCAGTTCGACATTCCAACCACCTGAAGAAAGCCGGGGCGTACAACAGCCGAAACGTTGTAATAAATATGGCAACCAAGATGAGGACAATAGTCCGAATAATGTAAATCTAATGGTAATATTAACCGTTTACCTACAAGGAAACATTTGGCATTCATTGAGCAAGTAGTCATTACTTAATATCGGTTGAAATTTATGAAATCTTTCTCTTAAAATAATTTTTCAGGAAAATAGGTCTCCAATAGCTGTTATTGCTCTTTCTACTACTGAGGTGGGGGTATCCTTCTTAACCATTTATTTGAAGTAGCTTCGAAAGTTAACATATTCATTATATATATATATATATATATATATATATATATATATATATATATATATACTGGGTTTTATAGCCTTCGCTGGCAACTATTCTAGGAGAAGGACAACTTTGAATTCAAAACACGCGAAGGGTTGTTTGAGGAAATGCGGCACGTAGTGTACCAATTCTCTGTATCCGGGCCTTCAAAAAGTGTGGATGCTTCTGCACAAAACCTTCACCATTGTAATCAAATCTCATGTGCTGGTGTCGGGCTGTCAGTTTCCTTGGAACTGATCTGTTTGACCCTCATACGTCGAAGTCGACGGGAGAGTCGAGTATATATATATATATATATATATATATATATATATATATATATATGCGTATATTTTGGCAGCATGTTTTCATTGAGACATGTTTCGTTGTATAATTTAGATATGTTCTGTCTATTTTTGAATTGGGTCATTTCCTATTCACGTATAGGCGTTTTGGTGTCGTTATTGAGGGACGAGAGAAAATTGCCGTGTTGATACATATTTCTTTTATTCCGAGTACTTTCGACATAGCACAGTGTCATCATCAGGATGTTGTTTATTACAAGACAAATGACACCAAAAACTTACCGTAAATATGAAAGGATCCAATTGAAAAAAAGTGGACAGATGTCTAAATTACACAACGAAACAGGTCTCACTCTCTCTCCTCTCTCTCTCTCTCTCTCTCTCTCTCTCTCTCTCTCTCTCTCTCTCTCTATATATATATATATATATATATATATATATATATATATATGTAAGTGTGTGCATGTGTGTGCGTGTGTCTATGTGCGTGTGCGCGCGCCCGGGTGTGTTTGATAGAATATCAAACACACCCACACACACGGATAGAAATCGTAAATATGTAAGACTGTGTTTAGTCGTACGTGTGCATGAGTATCAACTTCACCCAAATATCCAACAAATGCGCGTGAATGCGGACACATAGGAACGTACTAACACACCCACACACACGCGCACATACGCATAAACATTCATATTTTCTAGTTTTATTTTACGCTTCTCAAACTCTCTTAGTCTCTGTCGAAATATGTGCAGTCACTACCCGCCTCTCTCTCCTCTCCTACCCTCTACCCATCTATTTATCTGTCTATCTCTCTGGCTATCTCCCTATCTCTCCCACTCTCTCACTCTCCTTCACTCTACCTATCTATCTATCTGTCTATCTATCTGTATATCTACCTATCTCTCCCTCTCTCTCACTATCCTTCACTATACCTATCTATTTATCTGTCTATCTCTCAGTATATCTGTCTATCTCTCCCACTCTCTTTCACTCGACCTATCTATTTATCTTTCTATCTCTCTGTATATCTCCCTATCTCTCCCGCTCTCTCACTCTCTTTCACTCTACCTATCTATTTATCTGTCTATCTCTCTGTATATCTCCCTATCTCTCCCTCTCTCTCACTCTCCTTCATTCTACCTATCTATCTATCTGTCTATCTCTCTGTATATCTCCCTATCTCTCCCTCTCTCTCACTCTCTTTCACTCTACCTATCTATCTATCTGTCTATCTCTCTGTATATCTACCTATCTCTCCCTCTCTCTCACTCTCCTTCACTCTACCTATCTATTTATCTGTCTATATCTCTGTCTATCTCCCTATCTCTCCCTCTCTCTCACTCTCCTTCACTCTACCTATCTATCTATCTGTCTATCTCTCTGTATATCTACCTATCTCTCCCTCTCTCTCACTCTCTTTCACTCTACCTATCTATCTATCTGTCTATCTCTCTGTCTATCTCCCTATCTCTCCCGCTCTCTCACTCTCTTTCACTCTACCTATCTATTTATCTGTTTATCTCTCTGTCTATCTCCCTATCTCCCCTCTCTCTCACTCCTTCACTCTACCCATTCATCTATCAGTCTATCTCTCTGTATATCTACCCATCTCTCCCTCTCTCTCCTCACTCTTTCACTCTACCCATCTATTTATCTGTCTATCTCTCTGTCTATCTCCCTATCTCTCCTCTCTCTCTCACTCTCTTTCACTCTACCTATCTATTTATCTGTGTATCTCTCTGTCTATCTCCCTATCTCTCCCTCTCTCTCACTCTCCTTCACTCTACCTATCTATCTATCTGTCTATCTCTCTGTCTATCTCCCTCTCTCTCCCGCTCTCTCTCTCTCTTTCACTCTACCTATCTATTTATCTGTCTATATCTCTCTCTATCTCCCTATCTCTCCCCCTCTCTCTCTCTCCTTCACTCTACCTATCTATTTATCTATCTATCTGTATATCTATCTATCTCTCCCTCCATCTCCCTCTCCTTCACTCTACCTATCTATTTATCTGTCTATCTATCTATATATCTACCTATCTATCTAATAATGTGTTCGCATCTTCGGGTGCGGGTCCTATCCTTCGTGGTTCAACGAAGAAGAATCTAAAATGGCGGTCCGCTTCCTTTCTTGTTGGCGTCATTACCGATACTTTTAGCAAATATGCAATTTAGGATAAAATTCACAGAGATAATGGAACATATAGCCGAAGGCTGCAGTAAGGGAATATTTTAATGGTAAGAAGTCGCAATGCTGAGAAACAGTTCAGCATCACTTTATTCCGGTAATCTTGATCAAACGGACTGCTAAAATGTACCCTCTCCTCACAACCATCTCCACATTAAAGTCTATATATGAAATTGAATACATATATGTGTGTGTGTGTGTGTGATCTCTATAGATGTCTATCCTTAATGAATAAATTCGTGTATTTATTAAATGTATATATATATTTAAATATATATATATATATATATTAAAAATGTATATATATATATATATATATATATATATATATATATATATATGAATTTATGTGAGTATTTAAATATTGATTTTCTTTTTTCCCATCAATACGCATATGCATCTTTATCTTATCGATATCCACAAATGTATAAGTTGTCAGTCAAACGGCTTCATTGTATTTTTTGTTTTGTTTCCTTAAAACTATGTGTGTGTAGGTGTTGAAGGAACTTAAGGCTTGGAATGTTTTCCTCAAGGAAAGAATTGATAGAAAATTAGGTTCTTTATTTGCCATTCAAGAGATGTGTGCAATATGTGGTGTGACACGAGAAATTTGATAAATTAATCTGTCATGTTACCAACCGATTCCCGCGTCTTACCAGATATTTAACGAAAATTCCACCCCCTGCTAAATTTGTTGCATCATTCGACACAGAAAGAAAAAATTATCCTAATTTGTTATATATGTATGTCTAACATTTTTATATAGTTAAGAATTAAGAGTGTTTCTCGCTTAGCGATTTTTCAAAATGAGTGCTTGTTTATTTTGCATGTTCTCGAGATCTGTCGTTCTTTTCACGATTTTCAAAAGGATTCTGTCAGCGTGCAGACGTTTCGAAATAAATATTTTGTTAAATTTATTCATATTTACTTCCATATAGAGAAAGAACTTGTGAGGTTCTAGTTAGATGGAGAGCAGAGAAGTGTAAGTTAAAAATGAAATACACAAGGAGCGATGTCCTTACACATATACACATGCATATACACATAGGAACATATATATTCACAGTGACATATATATATATATATATATATATATATATATATATGTATGTATGTATGTATGTATGTATATATCTTTGTGTGTATGTGTATGTGCTCGTGTGTGTGTCAGTGTGTAACTTGTTGGCGGGAAAAGAAAACACAAAATGTCTATAAATTTAGATTGCCACGGAACATTGGCCTGAAATCCCTGTAACTCCGAATACAGATTCATATAATTAAATTATTTTACTTTTATATATATATATATATATATATATATATATATATATATATATATATATATATATATATATATATATGTATGTATGTATATATGATTGCCACTTTTTACAGAAGACGACCATCTCTTCTTACTTTTAAAATGGAGATTTGTTTGATCAGTAAGTATAAAAGGATCTTAAAACGATAAAAAAAATCACTAGCATTTACAAAATGTTTATAAAAGCCTATCCTTAATTTTTTTAAGGGGATAAAACACTTACAGTTTAAAGAAAAGGATACAAAAGAAGGAAAGCTAGCAAAATGATAAAAGGAATAACACCCAGTTAAAAAAAGCGTTAAAACAAATTACTCCTACTTCATATTTATAATAGTGACCGCAACTTACACTAGATTGCCACGTTCATGTGCACGCACGTCGCTCTTTAACCCTACTGCTGTTCGGAATCCGCTTTGATTTTCAGAGATTATCAAAAGACAGCTGTAATTTAGAAGTCGGTTCAACAACAAGTTTACAAATACTTTACCAACAGGTTCTAGCAAGCAGATCCCTCTATAATCACTATATACAGATTTCCCTTCCTTTTATAAAGAGATATAATGATTGCGTCAATTCAATCTTGATGAACAGGTCCACCCAACTACAGATCTACAATAAGCTTCTGAATTACTCCATGAAGGTGAGCACCCCAAAAACGCAATACTTCTACGGGTATGCCGTCCAGACAAGGCGCCTCTCCAGGATTAATTTGTTTTAAAGCCTATTGAACTTCATTCAAAGATGAGAGGTCTAACATCTCTTGAATAAATTCATTCTGTAAGAGACTGTTAATAACAGTTATTAACAATGGATGTGTTGTAGAACAGGTCAGTAAAAGATTCCACCGTTTCATGATATCTTCTGGATTTTTAAAAATAGTATTTCCATCTTTCGACTTCAAAGGCACCAGAAATGAAGATTTGGGACCAAACACCTTTCTTATCAAGTGATATAATGATTTCGATCAAAAGCCGTTTGAATTTGACCAGAAAGTTTAGACCACGATTCGTTCTTCATTTGACGTAGATTACGTTGCAAAACAGATTTCGCAGTTTTGAAAGATAGAAGCAAGGATGACTTGTCTTTGTTAGATGCACTAACATACCTCTAGTGCGTTTTATTTCGCCTTTCTAACAGTTCATTAATTTCTGCATCACCTTCGTCAAACTAGTCTTGATGTTTCTGTTTCTTCAATCCTCATATTTGGACACTGGTATTATAAACTGTTTGTTTTGTTTTACGGTATATCAACCTCAGTGGGTTATTTAATGCCGAGAAAATTTTTATTGCTGGTAATATTCTGTTTTGTCAAAAATCTATTTCTGGCAATAACTTTTTCCTTCAAAAATGTATTGCTGGTAATAATTTTTATCAAGAAAAGTATTGCTGGTAATATTATTTTCCTCAAAAATGTATAGCTGGTAATATTTTTTTTTCCAAAATGTATTATTTGTAATCTTTTTTTTTTCAAAAACGTATTGTTGGTAATATATATATATATATATATATATATATATATATATATATATATATATATATATATATATATGTGTGTGTGTGTGTGTGTGAAAAAGTGTGTGTATATAAATATATATATATATATATTTATAATTGTTTATCTGACGATCGCATAAGCGTGAAACCCAGGGTCACAA
>CAHIKZ030000006.1:1117500-1185000 GCA_903632075.3 Acanthosepion pharaonis | reverse complement strand
CATTTCAACTTTAGCTCAATTGAATGCAACATATTTTCTTAGTAAACCCATTTCCGTAGCAACCTGAATTCTTTAAACCACTTTTTCTTTTTTAGTGCGGCTTTAATCCCAAATGCACTTCTTGCTATCAGCTATCTTTAGCACTGCTGATGATAACGATATTTTATCTTATTCATTTCATCTTCTCTGCGCATGCTCAGATCTTCCATGATTTTATCGCAAAGGCTAAGGCTTAATAAGATAATATCCGTGAAAATTGTCAGAAAATCCATCCGCTAAACTCAGTGGGTTTAAGATTCGATTTTGTTACACCTTACATAATCTTCATCTACTGCACATTATCTAAATTTTGAATACCTTTAAAGAATTAAAAAAATGATATTTTTTTTAACATATTTAGATATCTCAAACTACACTTCCTGTTTGATATCAGCTCATTTCAAAATTTCTCGTCTTTATAACTTTTCTGGCAATTAACAATGAACGTTGTTTTATAGATATTTTATTAAGGATCCCGTCAATAGTACACCCTACATATAAAAAAAACAAACGCGGTGATAAATGATCCGGCAAAAAACACGGTGAGAGAGCCGGTTTTCTTTCGAAGTTAAGCATTAGAAGATCAAATCCCGACGAGAGAAAAATGTCACCTTTGGAATGCTGGAAAATAGTGAATATTGTGGTTCACGCAACAAAAGACCAGTGAGTCGGATAATATCCTACATCTACATCATATTTGACAGAGGAACGTTGCTCTCAACGGCAGAGAGATATCTTCATTAAAATATGATATACTGTGTGGTACCTTAATAAACATAATATCATAAGCAGCCCTTAATAAACATAGTATCAGCAGCAGCCCTTAATTAATATACTGAGAGCCCTGAGAGAGAAAAAAAACAAGCAATGTTATCCCAACTTACGAACTGTATGGCATGAACTTTTTATACTGAAGCAAAAAGAGCTGTGCTCCCTTCATACACAAACACACTTACCACAGGCAAGTCACACTCAAATGCATTCATTAACAATTTTCGTTCTATATGCAATTTACTTGTAGGAAAAGAAACTCTTATGCTTTACTTTTGTTATTTTATTTAATGTTTTCTTGCATTGCAAATAATTCGATCTCTGTTAATTTGTGCATGTCCCTTTTTACCACCATTATTTCATGAATTGTAAAATATTCTTCCTCAAGGACACATGGCACAGTGGATAAAGGCGTTGGTTAGATCCAGTGACAGGAACCAAAGAGTGTGAGTTCAATACCCGGTTAAGGCAGTGGAGAACTCGGAGAGGGAAATTAACAGGAGATAAGTGACATCCATTAAAACATGGCACGTGTAACTAGAACAGTCTACCCCAGTGAGCGAAATAAAGGGTTCAGTTCGACATTCCAACCACCTGAAGAAGGCCGGAGTGTACAACGGCCGAAACGTTGCAATAAATATGGCGACCAAGATGAGAACAATAGTCCGAATAATATAAAGAGTGTACATAATACCTCACCTCAGAAATATAGACAGATACTAAAATATTCTTGTACGAAACCTTATACATTAATTATAGAAGTAGCTAACACGTCAAAATTTCTGAATCTAATCCTTCAGCATACAATTCGTTCGAGGAGTAGAATTACTTCTCCCGGCTATGGATTAAATCTGGAAAAATCATTGTTATTCTCAAAGGACACTTAATGCATATTCACTCGCAAAAACATAATTATTTTTACTATCCAAAAATATTTTTCGAGTTTAAATAAACAAAAAAGGGTTGATAAACCGTAAAAAACAAATCAACCACTACGGTCCTCTACCTAGCTATGCATTGAATAGTGAGATTTGTATCTAGAAAAATCATTTTTATTATAAAAAAATATGCATCAAATAATCACGGGCAAAAAATAGTATTATTACAATCTAAAAATATATTTCGTCTTTAAATAAGCCACAAAAGTTTGATGAGCCATAAAAAAGCGAATTAATCAATAAACTGATCGATCGAGAAATAGATGATTAATAATTTGTGCAAAATAAAGATAATTTTCAATATCGACCGTTTAAAGTTATTTAAAGTTTTCTTCGGATTTAATCTTTTACTTCTGCATGGCCTCATATGTTTCGATATGTTATTTAAGCAATTGGGTTCCTCGACGTGGTCTGATGGTGAAGACGCTTGTCTTGCTAGATCAATTACGACTGAGTAGTGAGTTCGATCCTCACTGGGTACCCCATACTTTCGGCCTTGGGCCACATCTAAGTCGGGCTTAGAAAATCTCTATGTTATTTAAGCAATAAAATTTCCATCATAATTATTTGAATCAGTTCACCCCAAGCAAGGGAAAAGAGCCACTAACACTTATGGGGTTTCTGAGTCTGAAAGAAGATGAGAAAAGTATTATTAAGGAGAGAGAACAATAGAATGGCAGAATTTAAGAGGGCAGTAGATGACAAATGACATTGCATTTAGATTTTTGAAGATCAAACTTGACTGAAAAGCAAGAAACTGCAATAGACTTCCGTTCCACAAGAAATGCGAGAAAAAAAACTTTCATCAGAGACGGTTACATCTAGTCACTGTCTAGTACTGTGATTAAATTCATAGAGTCTAGGTACCTTAGAGGAGGGTGATATTTATTTGTAATATTTAGAAAATGTAGCACAAGGCCAAAATGGAGAGTGGAAAAAGGACGGTTTTCTTCAGTTTTCTCCATGGGCCCACTAATGTTTTTCCAATAATACCACCCCAGATCATTATGCCTCCACCGCCTTGTTGGCGTCTGAAATGCTGATGGCGATTCTGTCCGTTCATTACCCAGCATTTGCACCATCTATCTGGCCCAGCAAGTGTTGCTCGAGTTTCGTCTGTAAACAAAATTTTAGAGAAGTCAATCTTCATATTGTCCCTGGCTCATTTCAATCGATTTTGAATGTGATTTCTCGTCAACGGAGGCTTCGATACAGGTTTGACTGTTGTTGATATTTCCCTCAGATACTGACACCGAGTACTTTTAGACACAGTAGGATCCCCAATGCGACTGAAAAGCTCTTGGCTGGTAAGTCCAGGGTTCTTTGTGGCCCCTCGTTTAAGTCGTGACATGAGACGACGTGAAATAACCCTTGGCTTGCGTTTATCTTCCCTTTTGCTTACTTGTGTAGGGTCGGCGGTGAACTTTTTCGCTGTTTGATGACACCTCCCTATCATTTTAGAAATTTCTAGGGTAGCATTACTTAAACTGCTTTTATGACCCATCTTTTTACTAAATTATTACACTTTTAATAATTTGGCACACTCAAATCACCGTGCTGATAACAAATAACAAGTTTGTTTACATTGCGCAGATCAGGTCGAAAATTTCAGTGCTAGCGCAGGTCAGTGTTGCTAACATTGTGTGAGAATTTTGTGTGAATTGATTGGACAGTTTTTGAAATATTATAAAAATAGTTATCTCGATAATAATTTGGCACGCAGTGTATAGAAAAGGTATAAAGAAGCCTATATTATAGCGAAGAAAAGTGACTGAAGCCGAAGTGCAAAGTCAGGGCTAGTAATATTGAAGATTTTTCTATAGATTTTATCAATAATTTCTAAATATGTAGCTGGAGCACCAGACCATATGTGGTTGCTATATTCTAAGAATGGAAGAATGGTAGACATAGTATTTTCTTCTTTCACTTGCGGATTACAAAAAAGTCCACTTATTTCGAACATCAGAAACATGGTGATTTGGCTCACGTTAATGGCTGTCGGGTTTATACGAAGCTATATCAATTTCAATATGTGTTTTTTGGGGGGTTTTTTTTCAGTTTTAGCATAAATATATTTACTCTTTGAGCCCTGACTATCGCTTTACTGGTGGCAGAGAAAAATTACGTAATGCGTAGCCACCGGTTGAACAGCGGGCAAAGACTTGTAACGATTTTTATTTCTACCGTGAAACATTACATACCAATTATTTGCGAATTTTGACCCAGGAGCTCAGGCGGAAGTATTAAAACTGTTCAGGAACACAGGGATCAAAGGGTTAAGCGTGATTAACTGCTCGACCTCTAATTAATTAAAAATATGAGCAAATGCTTTTAAAGGATTTTATTAATTAATTCATCAATTTCTTTTTTTAAAAAGTAATTAATAATTCATTAATAAGTAAGAATTTATAACTAAATTGCTTCTAAATTACTTCGGGTGCGGAAATAAACTTATAATTAAGGTTAGCAGATACTAGCTTCGAAAGGTGCCAACGAGAGATGCGCATTTCATGAGCTATGTATAAAACAGAAGATAAATAATTTTCCTCGTCGATTGGTTAAAAAGAAAAATTCAATAAAAATTGAAGTACGTTTAGTAAGACCACCGATAAACTATTTAGGTTTCTTTTAAAGGCAGTTCATGATACAAAATATTGAGGTAACAATATTATCAATTTTATTATTTACTAACATAAAAGCTGCCCTGTGAGCTCTCGATCACAATAGGAAGGAAGGAATAGATGTGATAGGCAACAATAAACTACAGAACTCAAAATTGATCGCAGTATTTAAGGGTTGTGTTAATATTTAAGCTTACCTTATAAAAGTTCAACGATAATTCTTCAGCCGCCACTTAATTTAAAGGAAATCTGATGTATGTAGGTCCTTACTTTCCGTACAAATAATTATTTTTATTTCATGGGCGACTTTCGCTGGATTTCGCAAATAATTTAGATTATTCCCAAATTTATTTTCAAGTTATAAAAATTGTTATCTTACAAAAAAAAATCGTTGCTAAAAACAACCACAATAATGAAAACTTGGGAATATAAAATTTCAGGATTGCGACACGGAATGTTTATTAATTTGCTCACAGAAAAGACCTGATTCCAAAATGGTATGATATGTTGGGATATGGCTTCTCGGAGTAAAGGTGAAAATACTTTTACAATTTTACATTGAAACATTGTAATTTTTTAGAAAAGTATTTTTTTTCGTTTGAATAAGAGTTATTTAAAGTTAGAGAGTTATGTCCCTTTAACTGTTTTTTTATCAGCAGAAGCCAAACTGGCGGAATCCGAAGACAATCGCAGAAATGAAATTGAAATGGAATCCAAAATTTCAGGATTGCGATCCCGAATCCGGTCTGGAATGTTCTTAATTTGCTCACGTAGTCGGCCTGATTCCAAAATGTTATGATATGTGGGTTACGGCTTCTAAGAGTAAAGTTGAAATGTGTGACACATTGACTTTCGCATTTATTATATAGATTACACGTATATTAATTTGTATTTGCCATACAAGTTACTGTAAGAATTATTATTACTCACATTATACAATATCAATTAGAACAAACGCAATAAGAAATTAGTAAGATGTTTACTTTTTTAAAAAAAATAGAATTGCAAACTGATATGTCAATAAGGGTCTTTCCTTTCAAATAGATGTAACCCCAACGTTAAAATTTATATCAATTTAGCATTTGCCAAATTATAATTTTCAAGAATGTAGACCCCCACACCCACACATAAAAGCACAAAAAAATCAAATGTCTATTTAGGGAAATTCGTATTTATTAATAACATAAAATATGGATGCCTCCTATTTGTGCACTTAGTTTCATTTTCTCTAGGAAATTATTTTCAAAATAATAATTATATTTTTTATTATACATACTTGTTTCTGCCTTACATTTATATCAAAATATATAACGGTAGTAAACCAGCATGCATCGTTTTACTTATTTGCCATGAAATCAATGGGGCACAGTTTTCCCGCCATACGGAATACATTTCACAAAGACACACCTACATTGCCTATTCACCTATCAATATTTTTTACACATGCAATACATTTGTTTATAAAAAAAGTTCTAATATAGCGATGTGAATTGTATAAATATATGTTGTGTTACGCATGTTTAAATTTATTTAATAATGTTGTTATAATGTATTAGGAATGTTTATTTTTCACGCACATAATACTTGAAATATAATATGCAAGTTTTAGTTTATATACATGGATTAATATTAGAATGGGTATCGAAAACAAATAGTGAATTCTTTATTTAAAATGCGGTCAAAACACCCCTTGCCCAAGAACCCGTCGTCTACTTGAAATTTGGCACTACACTAGAAATGAAATCAACGATCAATATACCCTTGTGGCGGTTGGCGAATTATGTATCGTTGAAGCTGTATCTCGCGAACATACATACATACAAAATTAGAGTTTTAGTACTATATAGATTATACACCTTTCTATTCTGACCAGGAGTGAGATCATCCCAAAGAAAAAAAGCAAGGAAAAAAAGGGAGGGTGCTTGATGAAATTTTCGACATGATGAAAAGATGATAGTAAACAATGCTAAAGATATAATACATAATATAGGACATTACACACAGACTTTAGAAAAAAAAATGCAGGCAGGCAAAAGAGGAATGACTCAATGAAAAAGTGTAAAGAGATAGAAAGAATGAGCTTCAAAGATAATGAAGAAATAAATAAAAAATAAATAAAGATAACAGGACAAAAGCTGTGTTCATCGACAGGATGAGTATAATCAAACGATGGAATACTGATAATAGAAAAAAAATACTTCAAAGATGAAATGAATATGTCGGAGAATTTGTCCGCAAAGACATAAAGAAACCTGCAATACACAAAAATATAGAAGGACCTGAAATATAAAAATCTAAAGTGAAATCATCACTGGCCAATTTGAACAAGAAAACGGCAGGACTTGATGGGATTTTGTAATCAGAGATGCTAGGAAATCTTAGAAAATATAGGCATTGACAAGATTACGGAAACTACGAGGGAAATTGACAGCACTATGGCAATGCGTCTACTAAAATCTTTCGATATATCACCAATGTTGTTTATTTACCGAAAGGGCAAATCTCACTATAAGCTACAATGGATAGGAAGTTGTGCAGACATGACTGTCCATGTCTTGAAAGGACACGATACATCGAAGATGATGAATTCTCATCTCGGTTTTCATACTCACAACATTTCGACTGCTGTATCTGTCAACTTCAGGTGTGTCGTCGTCCTCGATAACTTCGAACTTTTAAACCAAACACTTTATACAATCCTCCTGCTTCCCAGGCAGTTTGAAGTTCAATTCCTGGTTCTGGTAGTGTCGACGTCACGTGAGAGGAAATCTCCCCTAAGCAGAGAAAACACAATTTAGTGTATAAAATGTGTATGCAATTTTAATACCTATTATGGGTCAGATGTTGGTAAGTTATTTTGTGTTTAATGTATATTATGAACGATGAAAATACAAATTTTAAGCGTTATCTCACAGTACAGAGTGTCTAGGAAAACTTTCCTCGTCTGAAATAAAATAAACTGAAGATTAAATTATTTATCTGTATGAGAAATGTTCTTCTACTCCTTATTTTCCTGTTCCTGTTTCTTCTTCTTCTTCTTCTTCTTCTTCTTCTTCTTCTTTTTATCATCATCATTATCTGCTTACTCTTTTTTCTCCTTCTTCATCATATTCTGCTGCTTCTCATAATTCTCCATCTTTTTCTTGTTCTTCGTTGCTTTCTCAGTCAACATTTTCTTCTGCTGCTGCGACTTCTCTCTCTTCTTTTCTTCAACTTCTTCGTTTTCTTTTCTTCTTCTTCTTTTTCTCCGTCATCATCATCATCACCATCATCATCTTCTTCTTCGTCTTCATCATCATCATCATCATCATCATCATCATGTTCTTCTTCTGCTGCTGTTTCCTCTGCTTCTTTTCTTCTTTTTCATTTTTTGTTTCTTCTTTTTTTCTCATTCTTTACTTCTTCGTCTTCCTCTTGTGTCTCTTCTGCTTCTGCATCATCATCATCATCATCATCATTTTCTTGTTCTTCTGCTGTTGCATCTTCTTCTGCTTCTTTTCTTCTTCTGTTATTTTTTCTTTTCTTTTCTTATACTACTTCGACTTCAACATCATCATCTTCGTCAACTTCTTTTTTTCTTCTTTTCTTCTACTGCTTCATCATCATCATCATCATCCTCCTCATCTGTTTCTACTTCTTCTGCTTCTTCACCATCATCATCTACTTCATCAGCATCTTCTTCTGCTCTCTTTCCATCGTTAGCATCTTCTTATACTTCTGCTTCTTCTTTTTTCATTTTCTTCTTCATCATCTAATTCTGGTCGTTCTGCTGATGCTGCTTCTTCATCGCCATCTTCTTCTTCCTTTTCTTCTCCTGCTGTTTCTTCTTCTTCTTCTTCTTCTTCTATTTTTCTGCTTCTTCATCTTCTTCATCATCATCATCATCATCTTCTTCTTCTTCTTGTATATCATGTGAAATGCACCGGTTCTCATCTATGCGCCGTCTCCCTTCAGGATGTGTGCTATTATGGCACTTCCTATACTTTGTAGCAAGAGCTACAAAGGATAAAATGTTTCTCTTCTTACTATCCCCATCTCCCTTTAGTGCCATCCATTTACACAAGTCGGATATTTAGAAAATGTAATTTGGCGCCTTTTCCGGCGAACTTCCAAGTCTACGCGTTTTTTTGTTTTTTCGTTTTTTTTTTTTGTTGTTTTTTTTTTCCTTAGTCGAATTTGTTTCATGTGTTGCAAAAATATCGTAAAGAAAAAAATAAATAAATAAGCATTGTGCACATTTGAATTAATGTCTCAGAACGATTATATTTTCATGAAGAATAATCTACACTAGACCTCATTCTAAACACCCCTTTTCTTCTATATTTAAGAATTTTCTGTTATGGGGTCCACCCCTTTTTCATACAAGTGTACTCGACCAGTGTATACTTGGACTGCTGCCATTAAATACCCAGAGTCAGAGTAGTGAGAGCAGTGATTGTGATTGAGTTGGAGGTAGAGTAATAGTGTGAGGTAACTCCTTGTAGAAGTCACAGTTACAAGCACGTAGACTCTAAGGAAGTCCTACTTCGAGACTGAATTTTCCATACTGTATATATATATATATATATATATATATATATATATATATATATATATATATATTATTATTATTATTATTATTATTATTGCTACTAACCGCGTTTCTGGATCTACTAACTGTATTACCAATTGTATTATTGTGTAAATACATTTATTTGTTATATTTCATTCCTGCGTTTGTCATTCATTGGCGACCGGATTTCGTCTCGGAATCCACAACATTTTCTTTCTGACTGCGAACATTCAAGAATAAAGGGTTTCATGGCTGAAACTTATCCCAGTCACACCTTTTATTCCAGAAAACGCGTCTGCTTGAAATTCAAGTATAAACTTCATAAACACCACTGAGGTTACTCAAAAGGCAGGATCTAAAAATGATGTGAAATTAATATCGTACTCCTGTAATACGTCCCCTCGATGCAGAAAAGGCTCAACTAAATATTCAAGCCTTGTTTTTGTCAATGCTAATAACCTATGTTGAAAAAAAACATTAGTATTAGGTTGGTGCAAAAATAATGACGTAAGAAGGTCGTTTTTGACGTTAAAAATACGTCAAAAACGACATTATTACGTCATTATTTTGCACCAACCTAATAGAAAAATATTCCTGAATATTAAATTGATACCTGCATCACTCTTTGGACTCACAGATTTTTTCAAAGCGAACATGATTGATTCAGTGCAAGCAAAGAAGCAAAAGCTATCCATCAGTTGAAACAACTACTTTTGCGAATATTCCACCAAAATTAGTTTCATCATCATCACCATTAATCTCGTAATCGGGCGTGGGCGTTGGGTGGCTCCGGAACTGAGCACCTAACCATCTCCTTACATATGACTCTATCGCAAGCTGAGCATCTGTGAAGTATATTTCAGCTCACCCAGTCGGCCCATTTATTCATTTGTCGTCTACATTTTTGTTTTAATGTGCTGGTACCTTGTAGTGCAGCATTGGAAGGATTGCTCGTTAACGAGGGCCCCAGAATCGAAATAATTTCAACTGCAGCACAAACAATGACCTCAAGTCAATGGCCTCTGAAAAGAACTAATGTCAATGATAAGGCGGGTGTGCGCATCGGGCTTCTCAATTGTTCAATATGCCATCTAATCTTCGGCACTAACAGCAGAATTACAGAAATTTAGAATCCATACATTAGAAACAGGGTATTACTAACTCGGGCTGCCGCCTGGAGTGCCATCAAAGCCGAGGGCGCCATCATGCCACCATGTCATATTTTAGGGATATTCCAAAACTAAAGCTTATAAAAATATATTCGCGGTCGTACATGACTCAAGACAGATTAAATTCTTTGGCTATTTTGTCAAGAGAAGATCTTGTAAAGAAGACACGTGTAGAAAGACCCATGTAAAGATTTGCAGGTCTAAAGGTTAGAAAAATGTTTTAGGTTGGATATGAATGTTTTCTTTGGCTTGTATTAAGTTTTATATTGTAATGAACTCTTCATTCTACATTTTCTGTTTTTCTCCTTGTGAAAGTTTTAAAAAAATTATACTTGTTCAGTTCAGTTTGCCTAGGGTGGCAACAACTCTAGGGCCGTCACTGTCTGTAAGATTTGTCTATAAATTTGGGGAAGGAATGTTCTTAGCAGTCATTCCAATGAGATTGGAACCACTAATGTGTACAGTAGGGTTTTCTTAGAAAGTTTTTTTAAGGTATATTTAATTTCATCTACGATTTTGCTTAATATATATATATATATATATATATATATATATATATATATATATAGCAAAAATCTTACATGAAAATAAATATACCTTATTTATATATATATATATATATATATATATATATATATATATTGGTTGATAGATGTGAGTTTGTGACCCTGGGTTTCACGCTTTAGCGATCGTCAGACAAACTGATTAATGTTTTAAAAAATTTGGGTTTATGTAGATTGCGTGTAATAAGTACCATGCATATAATATATAAATAATTATACATATATATATTTATTTATATTTATATACACTTTTCACATATATATATATATATATATATATATATATATATATATATATATATATATATATATATATATATATATATATATAAATATTATTGCATAAACATTATTACTGGGTACACGTGTTTGAGGTTGTTATTAATTTCACTGTTTAATAAAATCAGAATAAGGATAGCAACTCACTAATGTTTATCAAAATAAGAATTGATGTTGGATAAAAAATCCTTTCAAATATAAACATTATGAAATGTGTTTTCATATTTTATTAGTCAAATAGTAGTTATTTATTACCCATACTGAGAGCTGCTCTAAGCCGTATTTCTTGGGCATTTATATAGGCTTTTGCCTTGGCTATGCTAACTTGGTAGTCATTTAGATATCACTACACAATGTGTAACCTTGCTCTGAACCTTTGTCAGGCAGTACCCACCTTGTATTGAGCAGGACTAATCCCGGTCCTGTCTTAATAAAAAAAAATTATCCCCATTTACCTTTTACTTTGTAACCCTCTATTTCGAGTAGCTCTTAGACCATATACAGAGTGGACATCATGTGCACTGTTTTTTTTTGTTTTGTTTTTTGTTTTGTTTTTTTTTGTTTTGTTTTTTGTTTTGTTTTTTTTTTTCAAAACTGCTCAGTATAGTAGGATCATTTGGGAACAATCTGTGAGAAAATGAGCACCATCACGCAATTCACCCTGCCAGAATTTTGTAAATGGCATGCTATACTATTTGGCATTCACACCAGAAGTTCCAACATGAACATTTCAGATTGTTTGGGTATCAATCTGAGGACAGTGCAGAGAATTCGGAAAGACTTGGATGAAAACTAAAACTCATAAAAACATACTTGTGATCGGCCAAACAGATAAAATTCTTTGGCTATTTTGTCAATAGAAAATTATCTTGTAAAGAATATAAGTGTAGAAAGTAGAAAATGCCATGAAAAGATTTTCAAATCTAAAGGTTAGAAAAATGTTTTAGATAGGATGATGAATGTTTGCTTTAGTTTGTATTAAGTTGTATATTGTAATAAACTTGCTATTCTATATTTTCTGTTTTTCACATGTGAAAACTTTAAAAAGATATACTTGTAAGAGCATCGAAGTTCAGGTTGCCCGTGATACCAGCAAATCTAGGGCCAGCTATGCATGTATTCTTGTATTATATAGACCTATTTTGGTATGTATATTAAATATGCCTGATTGGTAACCCAAATCTGTGAGTTGCATTGAGAATAATGCTTACTATACTTATTACTGTGGCCACTGGAGATTAAAGATTTAAACAACTTAAACTTAGAAAAAACATACTTGCAGTCATCCATGACTCAAGATAGATTAAATTCTTTGGCTATTTTGTCAATAGAAAATGATTTGGTAAAGACGATAGGTGTAGAACGTTCTATGAAAAGATTTAAAGCTAGAAAAATATTTAGGTAAGATAATAAATGTTTTCTTTAGCTTGCATTGAGTTTCATATTGTAAAAAGTCAATAAACTCATTTTTCTAAATGTTCATTTTTTCTCCTTGTGAATATATTTTAAAAAATATACTTATAAGGGCGTCGTTCAGGTTGACTGGGATGCCAGCTACCCTAGGGCCGTCACCGATTAGAAATGAGATCCTACAAAACAATGCCAGATAAAATCCTGATAAGACGACCGCATCCCAAATGGCATTTCACGAGACACTATGGTCCAAGAAACAGACATGGACAGACGTATATCCACTGCAAAGAAGAAAAAGTTTAACAGTTATGGCCGTGTCATAAGAGCCAACACTCTTTGCACAAAATTAGTTTGGCTATCTTTATATAAGAGGTTGACACAGAATCTTGACAGATACGGCAGAAAACAGTATATCTAAATTTATTGATGAACTATGTCTGTGATATTTAAATTTGTGTGTTTTTTGAAAGGAAAGAAAAGAAAGCATCTTTTGTTCAATAAATCGATTCCTTTTGATAGACATATTCCAGACTTTTTATTCCATGTTTTATGTTTTATTTTATTCCATCAGAGGAAACGGGGTTTACCGTTTGCTTAGGAGGATACGAAAAACAAGTAACTTGAACGGAGTGTTTGTGGTATGTATAGAGTAAACTGTTACGAAATCTGAAACACTTGAATTACAACCTGAGTCATTCGAACAATCCTGAAAGTAATACATTGAATTCTTCTTCTGTCGGCTTCCTTGAAAATTTAACATGTTTCTTCAGTCAATATTTAGTGTATTGAACCAGTAAGGATGATTTGTAGGTGTGCTTCAATAACAGAAACAGAAAGAAGAGAATAGAGCTTCGAATTGTGCGAACAACAGTAGGGGAGAAAGGTATGGATGGTGGCGGTGATAGTCGAATCGTTCTACATTTTTGTTTTTACTATGGCTTTTTTTTTTCTTATTTATTTATTTATTTATCTTAGTGTAACACCAGAAGCAGCTACCGAAAATAGAGAAACTGCAGTAGTCGTTGTTTCTTGTGTACGTCATCGGGGTATTAAATAGGCGAACATGTTTATGTATGTAACAAAAATACCTACATCCGTACGCATCGAACTACTTTCGGTTTTCTAATCTACCAAACGATCTCGAACCGTTTTCTCGAATCTTCCTCTGCTGCCTGAGCCGGAGTCGCTCTCTTTCTTCCTCTCCTTTTACCAATCAATCGCTCTCAGTCATCCATATCTATTTCTCAACCTAAGCATGTTTCTCACTAGAAATCGATATTTCTCTATACCTTCAAATGCAGACACTCAAGCGAATGCATATATATATATATATATATATATATATATATATATATAAACAATGGATATATTTTCGTATAAGTTACGCAAAAATGAAAATAACACTGACATCTCATTTTAACAGAGAAATTTACCAAAATTCCACAAATGAATCTTGAAATACTAAAGATTACATTTTTTTTTTTTGATAAAATCGCCATTGGCTTCAACCACGGCCTCCAGACAATTTCTGAATCTCCTGCAACTCTTCTGTACGGTCTCCTTGTTGGTGAATGTGGCATAATCCTTGACTTCAAGTCATGTTTGGTGTTAAAAGAATTTTGTTCCTCTGAACTATGTCCCAAACATAAAAATGAAGGGGTTGCTTTCTGGGGAGTTAGGTGACCTGATATAAGGGGTGATGTTGTAGAAATTTTCTGACAGCGATAGATGTGTTCTCCAGTTTGTGTAGCATGGTCTCCCAGTAGCCACCCTATTCACATGGGGCCGTACTAACTCCTCAAGATATTTGATGTAGGCCTCTGTGTTGAGTCTGAAGTTCTGTGAGTAGATGGATGGAGACATAACGTCGCCATCACTAGTGACCACTCCCAAAACCTTCGTAATCACCATTGGATTCATCCAACTATTTCCGAACTCTCTGAACTGTCGTCAGATTGACATCCAAACGTTCTTAAATGCCCGGTATTGGAGCTTCCAGTCTTAATGCTAAACAGTAAAGCTTGCTGTATATAATATATATATATATATATATATATATATATATATATATATATATATATATATATATATATATATATATATATATATATATATATATATATATATAATATATATGAAAAAGTATAAATAATAAGTATACATAGTTTTTCAACCTATTTTTCAGATTTATATATGCATCCATGTATATGCATACACATAGATATGTAAAGGAGTGACACACACACACACACACACATATATATATATATATATATATATATATATATATATATATATATATATATATATATATATATGGGTAGAGAGAGTAAGGTAATGCTGAAAAGTTACTAGTTAACAGTTAATTAACCACAATATGTCCGATTGGGTAAATCGAGTGGTGGAATGGGTTCTTTGGTTAGGACGAAAATTTTTTTCACTTTTTCCTTTCTGATATATATATATATATATATATATATATATATATACATATATATATATATATATATATATATATATATATATATATATATATATATATATATATGTAGAGACACACAGTGGAGGATTTGAATGGAGGATATATATATATATATATATATATATATATATATATATATATATATATATATATATATATATATGTAGAAAGATAGAGAGACAGAGAGATTTGAATTAACTGTTAACTGGGAACTTCTCAGCATTACCTTATATTTCTCTTCTACCCATATATATATATATATATATATATATATATATATATATGTATATATATATATATGTGTGTGTCACCTTTACATATCTATGTGTATGCATATACATGGATGCATATATAAATCTGAAAAATAGGTTGAAAAACAATGTATACTTATTATTTATACTTTTCATTCATATATATATATATATATATATATATATATATATATATATATATATATATATATATATATACAGACACACACAGAGAAACACAAATTCAAATATATATATATATATATATATATATATATCGTCAAACTAGAAGAATTTTACACTTCTCATAGATTTTTTGCTAATAAACGAGAAAGATATATATATTAGAAATATCTTCAAAAAGTGTAAAAATCTTCTCGTTTGACTAGTTTTAGCCTTTAAGACTAAAGTAACGGACTAAAGTTATAATGATGTAAGCACACATGCACCCGAAGTGGAGGGGACACGTATTTTTTTTTATGCCTGTAGTCTAGCCGATACTTTTTCTTTATGTTGTTTCTTTTTCACTTTACTGGTTATAATATTAAAATATATACCTATCGAAAATCCACCAGCCAAATGAAGTCAAAATATTTACATGACGAAGGAAAATACATTGAAAAATGCTTTTACTGCTTCCATAATCTAATGCAAAGAAAAGAGCTTGAAAATCCCCAAGCACAAAAAAATCCTTAACATCTTGTTGGCTTTAAATAACCTATTGAGGTTGATATGCTGTAAAACAAAATCAATCAACCTATAACTCTCAGATATTACACAGGAAAGGGGCTGGCCATAACTTTGATTTTACTTATGCTATTCAAATTTAAAATGACCATATTTCTTTCAGAAGAAAATACTTTGAAGCTTACTAATCATCTTATTACCCACTATAAACACACGCCTAAAACATTATATTATATCGCCTCCTTTTTTTAAATCCATTTTTAAAGAATCTAACTTATGTATATCTTATGCAAATGCTACGTACATAAAAACACCCCCTAGTAATAGAATACCACCACTAATACGCCGAATGACTACACAGAGGTAAAAACATTAGAACTCCTACTAGACAGACATACATACACAATTACGAATGCACATTACCATCCGATGCCCACTTAGACATATAATCTTTACAAACATACATACATACAGAATTATCTACGGTTTTAATGCACGTGATACATGACTGACCAATGAGAATCGTTCCAAAGAAAATTAGAAGAACAAAAGTTCTGCCATGTTCTCTCAATCTCTGATGAAGCTTTGATAAAAGTGAAACATGTTAGATTGAGAAACGTTTCCTATGAGTTTTTCATTCATCTTATCATAAACATATATTAGCCTTCATGTCTAAAATTTGCGTACAATACATCTTGAAAAGAAGGATATGTGGGGGTAATTTATAATTAGAAAACTATAAGTTGGTCTGATAAACCATGACAATTGTGGATCAACACACGTGGCTAAGGTATTTTATAATTTCTTATATTTTACAATTTCACATTTTATTTAAGGTCTACAAACCACTGAACAAATTTACTGCACATGTTTTATTTATTTCTCGGACCAATCTTAATTGTTTTATAACCCTTCACGCAGAACTTTTCACTGCCAAGTTCAAGAAAGACATTTGGGTCACTAACACACAAAAATAGAATGTCTCATATCGAGAATATTTAATATCGATAAACATGAGAAAAAAGTTAATTATTTTCAATAATATGTGGAAATTTCCACGCTTTGCCTGATGGAGGTCGCGAGATCGGAAACCCGTGTAGCAAAATAATGGAAAATAAAACATAATATTTAAAAAGAAAACAATCCACATTACAACCAAAAACGTTTGTGGTTTCTCTCTTCTTTTTACACACACACACACACTCATATATATATATATATATATATATATATATATATATATATATATATATATATGAGACATTAAACTTACTCTCCCGCTGGATGATCTCAGTGTCCAATTTTATAAATGCATACACTCTATATCTGATACTGAGGACTTTAACCAAATAAATATAGCATAAAATACTATATTCTTAATATATATATATATATATATATATATATATATATATATATATATATATATATATATATAGTGAGAGAGCGACAGAGAGAGAGAGAGTAATTTGACACTGTGGACAACACCAAGCAGTGACAATCTTTTGCATGCTTGAATTTTATCTTCAGGTCATCTTTTACTCATAAATATAACCTAAAATAAAGAAGAAATTATTTAAGCTCTGTCAGAAATCGAGAGGAAACAGACAAAATTATAGTCTGTCAGTTCTCATTGGTCAGACACTCGTCACATATAAAAAAAAACCGTAGATAATTCTATCAACATGTCGGTTTGTAAAGATTCTTGTATATCCAAGTGGCTATCGGATGATAATGTGTAATCGTAATTGTGTATGTGCGTTTGTCTAGTGGGAGTTCTTATATCTTCAAGGTTCTAATTCATGGCTGATCTCTTTAGGAATGCATTCTTTATATTAGATGTGTAACTGACCCAAATATTATTGAAAATACCAGTGTTATGGCTTTTTCTTCTCAATCTCTTACGAACTTTAATAAAAGTGAAACATGTTACATTGATATACGTTTCGGATTTGTTCTTTTATTTTAAAATCCTGTCTGATTCGGATCCATATTTGATCTGCCTTTGATCTTTAACTCATATATATATATATATATATATATATATATATATATATATATAAAAGAAATATAGTCCTAAGGTGTGCTATATTTATGGGATTAAGTGCTCAATATCAGAGATAGAGTGTGTAAATATAAAAGTGAACATAGAAGTCAACACTTAGAGGCGACAGTCTGTTTCATGCTACTGTCGCCTCTAAGTGTTGACTTCTATGTTCACTTTTTATATATATATATATATATATATATATATATATATATATATATATATATATATATATATATATATATCATAAAGAAACAATTTATACGAAGAATTAAATAGTAATGTTAATGTGATTAATGGCGAAATCACTTCGCTAACAGGAGTTAATGAAACATTAACTTACTATCAATTTCTTGAATAATAAGATCCTTATATTCGAGTATCTGTCAGAGAGAAGGCACATGCCAAGTCCTTTCGACAATTTCAAATTTTCATCTTCAGGGGGAAATTTTCACATACATAGGCAAACTGTAAGATGAAATATGTGTAGACCGAAATATTTTTTTTTTAAATTATGCTATTTATTAACAGTTGAATATATGTTTCGGAGCGTGCGATGCTGCGACGCTAAAGTTCTTGTTTGAATTTTGAAAAGTGATAAATCCACAAAATCCTTTTGTTATATATATTTATCTGTTAAAGTGAAATAGACTTAATATAATCCAATTAGTAGAGTAAAAATGTAATAGTATTTTTTCCACAGAATTTAAGATTCTATGCTGCAGATCTGATGTAAATATATTAGAATGTGCGGCTTATACTTTATATCATAAAGAAACAATTTATACAAAGAATTAAATAGTAATATTCATGTGATTAATGGCGAAATCACTTCGCTAACAAGACTTAAGGAGACATTAACTTACTATCATTTCGTTGTATAATAAGATCCTTATATATATATATATATATATATATATATATATATATATATATATATACATATAGTAGCCATAATATAAGGAACGGAAACAACAAAGACATAAATATGTGTATTACTTAAAAAGTAATGCATGATTAGCAATGAAATTTTTACCCGATAAAGACTAGGGTGTAATGCATAATTATTATACAAAGTTACAAAAATTTACATAATAGTTTTTGTTTTTTTTTAAATAAAGTTTAAATGGAACAAAGGAAATAAGCTACTTGACAAAAGTTAAGGAACGATCTTGTTAATACTTGATTGTGAGCAAAATATCAACAAAATTTAATATTTGGTAAACATCCCCTTATTTTCAATGACTTCTCTGCATCGTCGACCACATGATCTAATTAATTTCTTGCAAAAATCAGCAGTAATTCCCTCCCATTCGTCTTTCAATAACTCCCATAGATGATCCTATTTTTTCGGGTTTCTTTTCTGAGCCCTTTCTCCTATTATCTTCCAAAGATTTTCTATTGGTTTCAGGTCGGGGCTCTGGGCTGGCCACTTCATTAGGGCGATTCCTTCTTCTTCAAATAAAGCCATAACCTTCTGAGCCTTGTGGCAAGGTGCATTGTCCTGCATGAAAATAGGAGATTCATAAAGATTATGGTGTAAATTTGGTACGACATGCTGCTGAAGAAGCCTTTTGTAAATCTCAGCATTGATATTGCCATGTACGCGAATGATAGGGCCAAATCCTACAGATGAAATCATTCCCCACACCATCACACTGCCGCCACCAAACTTAACGGTTTTCTAGACACATTGAGAAGACAGTCTTTCACCTGTTCTACGGCGTACGTAAGTTTTGCCCTCAGAACCAAATATAGTAAACTTGGACTCGTCACTGAAATGAACTGTATCCCATTGTGCATCAGTACAAACAACATGTTCTCTCGCATACTCCAGGCGTGCCCTTTGGTTTCGCTTTGAAATGAGAGGCTTCGAAGCTGGAATACGGGCATGCAATCCTGCATTTTTTAACCTGCGAGCATCCGTTTTCCTTGAGATCTTATTTTGTCTCTATTAAATTCACGGGAAATTGATGTAGCAGTTTCAAAACGGTTTTTTGTAAATATTCTAACAAATCTTCGATCTTCTCTTTGCGATGTTTTTGGAGGTCTGCCGGTTTTTGGTTTTGCATCTAACGTTTTATCGGTTTTATACCTGCTAGACACGATGAACGACACTTTTAGACCTATGAATAATATCAGAAATTTCTGAAATTGACTTTTTTTCTTAATAGTTAGTGATAATGAGTTTTTTTTTAATTCAAAAGAGAGCGTTTTGCGTGTAGAATTTGCCATATTGCTTAAAAATAAAGTCCTAATGATAAATGAACTTTTACTTATTGTTGAAAAGCTCCATCGAGTTTTTAACAATGTGAATTAAAAGTTTATGCAAATTATTAACATCGTTCCTTAACTTTTGTCCAGTAGCTTATTTCTTTTGTTCCATTTAATGTTTATTTTTTTAAAAAAAGCTATTATGTAATTTTGTATATTTATGCATTACAGCCTAACCTTTATTCGGTAATAATTTCATTGTTCATCAGGCATTACTTTTTAAATAATACACATATTTATGTCTTTGTTGTTTCCGTTCTTTATATTATGGCCGCTACTATATATATATATATATATATATATATATATATATATATATATATATATATATATATATACGTTTGCCTGTCCATCGTATATTCGATTATTTATCAATTACTACATTCTGTAAAAACTCTTTCCAACCATACAAAACGCGCGCTTATATATCGTTTTATTAAAGGATTTACTGACGTCGCTAACCTATTCAAGATTTCGCAAGAGATTCTTCTCGTAGCCGAAAAAATAGTTGATCTAGTTAAGATCTGATCTATTCTAAATCATTGTTAGAAGTTTTTTCCTCAACTCAAATGTAGATTCTTAACAACGGACAGAAATGTAATCGATCAATAGAAAGATATATGAACAAGCAGAGATAAGCACAAATGAATGCTTTGAGACACGGCAGATCTGTTATTACAACATTAATATTGATTTGACGAGAAGTGAATGGACTGGGTCCGTGATTTGCTTGCGACATTAATAATCCAAAAACAACTTTTTCGAAATCCTTCCAAAATCTAAGCAGCGTCCTAAGAAACAAGAATGTTCAGCGAGAAACACTGAAAGGAGTGCTGAACTACTGCATAATATCATTCCTTCCATATGCCAATGAATGCTGGACATTCTCCTCACAGCCAGGAAGCAACAGAAATGTAGTGGTACAGAAGGATGTTGAGAATGCTAGAGATGGATCATGTGAGAAACGAATAAGTTTTAAGGAAAACAAGAATAAAAGGGACACCTTTGCTCACAATCAGAAACAGACAGCTGAAATTTCTGAAGCGCAATGAGGAAAGAAGGCTTGGAGAATCTTAACCTGTTCAAGGCTAAAATCAAAAGTTATCTTCTCCATATATCCCCATAAACTGCATCCCTTGCTCTTTAACTCTCTTACGCGATACTGAACCTTTTACAGGGTGAACATCATTGTGTAAAAAGAAAAAAAGAGAAACGTTGCCTAATTTTCTAGATAAGATCGGGATTTTGACGACTGTCTAGTCATTCAACAAAGAGCTTGTGTCCGAAATCAAGTCTCTTAATTTAATTTGGTAATATCAATTGTTTTACATAGCAGCGAATACTGGACAGTTACGTCACAGATGAAAAGAAAGATTGGAGGCAATAGAAATATAGTCCTTCAGAAGAATGGTCAGTGTGTGTAAGCAACGAGGAAGACAATGGAAGCAAATAGGACAATTTAAATTCAGAAAAAGTCAGTTGAAATTTCTTGGACACACTAATAAAGGATCGTTCTGTCACCCACTGGACATATCGAAGGCATACTATAATCACAAAAACACAATCCTGGAAAACGCAAAACAATCCTTGAAAACGAATGTAGCAAAATTCGAAAGTACTCGGGAGTAAATTTTTAGTGAATTTAACGATTACATAAAACAACATTTTTGTTATGGTCCAGGTTAGTACCAAGGAAGAACAATACGAACACAAGAGTAGAAATAACGAAGGTATATTACACGAAATAATAATACAAGATGTGGAAGATGTTAGTATGACTGTCAGTCTGGCTTGGAGTGAACTACTATCGGCTCGACTCGATTCGATATTTACTTGCCCCCACCTCACGAGAGTTGCATGTGGCACAAGGCCGAGTTTAACGTGGGTTTCCCGAGCCCGTAGGCTCGGCCAAAAAATGCCCGTAAACCCGTATAAACGGGATCGGGTTGGTCAACCTCCCCGAACGAGACTCTGCCCTTCAGCGGAGCCTCGTCCGGGTTCCTCTCTGCTCAGAGGCAGAGAGTTCGACCGTCAAGTCGAGAAACTCGGCTTGATTCGGTATCTAGCCACCCCCCACGAGGGTTGCATGCGACACAAGGTCATTTTTATCAGGGTTTCCTGAGCCCGTAGGCTCAGCCAAAATATGCCCGTATGACTCGTAAAAACGAGATCAGGGTAGGTCATTCACCCTGAACGAGATTCTGCCCTTCGGCGGAACCTCGTCCGGGTTCCTTTCTGCTCAGAGGCAGAGAGTTCGACCGTCAGTTCGAGAAACTCGGCTTGATTCAGTATCTAGCCACCCCCCCACGAGGGTTGCATGCGACACAAGGTCATTTTTATCGTGGGTTTCCTGAGCCCGTAGGCTCAGCCAAAAATATGCCCGTATAACTCGTAAAAACGAGATCGGGTAGGTCATTCACCCCGAACGAGATTCTGCCCTTCGGCGGAACCTCGTCCGGGTTCCTTTCTGCTCAAGAGCAGAGTTCGACCGTCAAGTCGAAGCTCGATTCAGTATCTAGCCACCCCCCCGAGGGTTGCATGCGACACAAGGTCATTTTTATCGTGGGTTTCCCTGAGCCCGTAGGCTCAGCCAAAAATATGCCCGTATAACTCGTAAAACGAGATAGGGTAGGTCATTCACCCCGAACGAGATTCTGCCCTTCGGCGGAACCTCGTCCGGGTTCCTTTCTGCTCAAGAGCAGAGAGTTCGACCGTCAAGTCGAGAAGCTCGGCTTGATTCAGTATCTAGCCACCCCCCACGAGGGTTCATGCGACACAAGGTCATTTTTATCGGGGTTTCCTGAGCCCGTAGGCTCAGCCAAAAATATGCCCGTATGACTCGTAAAAACGAGATCAGGGTAGGTCATTACACCCCGAACGAGATTCTGCCCTTCGGCGGGACCTCGTCCGGGTTCCTTTCTGCTCAAAAGCAGAGAGTTCGACCGTCAAGTCGAAAAGATCGGCTTGATTCAGTATCTAGCCACCCCCCACGAGGGTTGCATGCGACACAAGGTCATTTTTATCGTGGGTTTCGGAGCCTGTAGGCTCAGCCAAAAATATGCCCGTATGACTCGTAAAAACGAGATCAGGGTAGGTCATTCACCCCGAACGAGATCTGCCCTTCGGCGGAACCTCGTCCGGGTTCCTTTCAGCTCAGAGGCAGAGAGTTCGACCGTCAAGTCGAGAAACTCGGCTTGATTCAGTATCTCAGGGTTGCATGCGACACAAGGTCATTTTATCGTGTAGGCTCAGCCAAAATATGCCCGTATAACTCGTAAAAACGAGATCGGGTAGGTCATTCACCCGAACGAGATTCTGCCCTTCGGCGGAACCTCGTCCGGAGTTCCTTTCTGCTCAAGAGCAGAGAGTTCGACCGTCAAGTCGAGAAGCTCGGCTTGATTCAGTATCTAGCCACCCCCACGAGGGTTGCATGCGACACAAGGTCATTTTTATCGTGGGTTTCCTGAGCCCGTAGGCTCAGCCAAAAATAAAATGACTCGTAAAAACGAGATCAGGGTAGGTCATTCACCCTGAACGAGATTCTGCCCTTCGGCGGAACCTCGTCCGGGTTCCTTTCTCTCTCAGAGGCAGAGAGTTCGACCGTCAAGTAGAAACTCGGCTTGATTCAGTATCTAGCCACCCCCACGAGGGTTGCACACAAGGTCATTTTTATCGTGGGTTTCCTGAGCCCGTAGGCTCAGCCAAAAATATGCCCGTATAACTCGTAAAAACGAGATAGGGTAGGTCATTCACCCCGAACGAGATTCTGCCCTTCGGCGGAACCTCGTCCGGGTTCCTTTCTGCTCAAGAGCAGAGAGTTCGACCGTCAAGTCGAGAAGCTCGGCTTGATTCAGTATCAGCCACCCCCCACGAGGGTTGCATGCGACACAAGGTCATTTTTATCGTGGGTTTCCTGAGCCCGTAGGCTCAGCCAAAAAATATGCCCGTATGACTCGTAAAACGAGATCAGGGTAGGTCATTCACCCCGAACGAGATTCTGCCCTTCGGCGGAACCTCGTCCGGGTTCCTTTCTGCTCAAAAGCAGAGAGTTCGACCGTCATGTCGAAAAGATCGGCTTGATTCAGTATCTAGCCACCCCCCACGAGGGTTGCATGCGACACAAGGTCATTTTTATCGTGGGTTTCCCGAGCCCATAGGCTCAGCCAAAATATGCCTTCACTCGTAAAAACGAGATTGGGTAAAATTCACCCCGAACGAGATTCTGCCCTTCGGCGGAACCTCGTCCGTTCCTTTCTGCTGAAAAGCAGAGAGTTCGACCGTCAAGTCGAAAAGATCGGCTTGATTCAGTATCTAGCCACCCCCCACGAGGGTTGCATGCGACACAAGGTCATTTTTTGGGGTTTCCTGAGCCCGTAGGCTCAGCCAAAAAATATGCCCGTATGACTCGTAAAATCGAGATCAGGGTAGGGTCATTCAAACGAGATTCGCCCCTCGGCGGAACCTCGTCCGGGTTCCTTTCTGCTCAGCAGAGAGTTCGACCGTCAAGTCGAAAAGATCGGCTTGATTCAGTATCTAGCCACCCCCACGAGGGTTGCATGCGACAAATTTTTATCGTGGGTTTCCTGAGCCCGTTTCAGCCATATGCCCGTATGACTCGTAAAAAAAGCGAGATCAAAGGTCATTCACCCCGAACGAGATTCTGCCCTTCGGCGGAACCTCGTCCGGGTTCCTTTCTGCTGAAAAGCAGAGAGTTCGACCATCAAGTCGAAAAGATCGGCTTGATTCAGTATTCAGCCACCCCCACGAGGGTTGCATGCGACACAAGGTCATTTTTATCGTGGGTTTCCTGAGCCCGTAGGCTCAGCCAAAAAATAACAAAAACGAGATCAGGGTAGGTCATTCACCCGAACGAGATTCTGCCCTTCGGCGGAACCTCGTCCGGGTTCCTTTCTGCTGAAAAGCAGAGAGTTCGACCATCAAGTCGAAAAGATCGGCTTGATTCAGTATTAAGCCACCCCCACGAGGGTTGCATGCGACACAAGGTCATTTTTATCGTGGGTTTCCTGGAGCCCGTAGGCTCAGCCAAAAATATGCCCGTATGACTCGTAAAAAAGGGTAGGTCATTCACCCCGAACGAGATTCTGCCCTTCGGCGGAACCTCGTCCGGGTTCCTTTCTGCTGAAAAGCAGAGAGTTCGACCATCAAGTCGAAAAGATCGGCTTGATTCAGTATCTAAAACGAGGGTTGCATGCGACACAAGGTCATTTTTTATCGGGGTTTCCTGAGCCCGTAGGCTCAGCCAAAAAATATGCCCGTAACTCGTAAAAAACGAGATCAGGGTAGGTCATTCACCCCGAACGAGATTCTGCCCTTCGGCGGAACCTCGTCCGGGTTCCTTTCTGCTCAAAAGCAGAGAGTTCGACCGTCAAGTCGAAAAGATCGGCTTGATTCAGTATCTAGCCACCCCCACGAGGGTTGCATGCGACACAAGGTCATTTTTTATCGTGGGTTTCAGGCTCAGCCAAAAATATGCCCGTATGACTCGTAAAAACGAGATCAGGGTGGGTCATTCACCCCGAACGAGATTTTCCCATTCCTTTCTGCTGAAAAGCAGAGAGTTCGACCGTCAAGTCGAAAAGATCGGCTTGATTCAGTATCTAGCCACCCCCACGAGGGTTGCATGCGACACAAGGTCATTTTTTATTTTCACAATGCCCGTATAACTGTAAAAACGAGATAGGGTAGAAACATTTACCCCGAACGAGATTCTGCCTTCGGCGGAACCTTCTTCCTTTCTGCTGAAAAGCAGAGAGTTCGACCGTCAAGTCGAGAAGCTCGGCTTGATTCGACCCTCTCTCTTGAAAGGCGTAGTATACATAGTGTTAGGAAGAGTTCATTCTGTAGTTATAGGTAAAGACCAATGACAATTTTTTAAAAATCATTTCACCCTAAGCAACGCGGGGCTTCTGCTAGTACGAAGGGTTTAAAGGGAGTGAAACTGAAGACTGAGAATAGGAAAGACTGATGAAAGGACAAAACGTGAACGGGATTCAAGAAAACAGAAGATGGCGATTGATGTCTCAGTTAAATTATCGCTGATTGTAGTTATCAGGGAAGCAAGTAAACGGAAACGAATTCCACAGGTGGGAAGTGCGAGAAAATAAACTGTTGGAGTGGCGATTGCATTTAGCTATTTCAACAGTAAAAGGGTAGGACCTAAATTCCAATCTTGTAGCACGCTAAAATTCATGAAGTCAGTGCACCAGGTAAAAAAAAGCTCGTCTCAACAGTTGCCATGTAGAAAAGACAGAGGGAAACCACGTCACGTTGGTTAGAAACTGAGTGATGTCGTGATGCCTGATCAGGATTGGTTTCATTACAGACCGTTCTTTTGTCAAGAATCTCTAGATGTGTAGAAGGAGCACCAGACCAGATATGGCAAGAATTCACGTGATTGAATTCCTGTTAATTAGTCCGATATTATAGGAACTCTTTGGTCACGAGCGGGATAGAAATATAAAGTTACCATGTGTAATTATTACCAATACAATTGGATTATATGTGAAACGGCCGAGCTGTTAAAACTTCGCAAAATTTGGGCTGTTTGATCATCAAAACCAAGGAAAAACGTGTGAAAAACGTGTGAAATAATTAAAACAAATTAGGACACATCTGATGATCTTCTGTCTATCGTGAAGAAGATGACCCAGAAATAAGTAAAATAGGGTTGAATTTCTAAAAAAAAAAAAAGTGAGTGATATTGAGGGTATGATAGCAAAATCTTGTGGTCCACCAACCGCCCGGGGTACACCAGGTACCGCGGTAAACTGATTCGCCTAATAGCGGTGGACTACTGTATGCAACTGCTTAGCCAATTTCATGATTTTTCCCCATATTCATATAAGATTTTAGAAACAAAGATTTTCACAAAAGTGTAAAGAAACATTTAATTCTTTAAATTCCCGACTAAATAAGTGAATATCCTGCGATATTTGTTCGTACATCTGATGCTTTAGCTTGGCCTTAAGATTCACCTATTGCATAATATCTGTTGAGCTTACGACTCTCGTGAAGTTCTTAACTGCCGACAATGGAATTCTTCTTTTGAATAAAACATATCTTTAAAATTCACTCAGCAAGTTAACCTTCGCTCAACTCCAAATTTTATCTTTGCAGTGGGAGTCTTTTCCTACAGAGCCGTTATATTTATTGTCTTTGTTTCATATTTTTAACGGAGAGTAACAGGATAGAAGGAAACTGTATGAATTCCTACAGAAGGTATTACAGGTAAGCGAAGAAAAAGAGAAATACGACAGCTAGTCAAAAATTATCCGCACATTCGCTATGACATATCTGTGTTATGAGTGTAGATCTTTTTTTCTTTTCTTTTTTTTTACTTCTCTCGTACATCGATTGTAAGAAGGCAGAAACGATTGTTACCAGGAACGAGTCAAAATGCAAATTACAAATTGGAAATACAAAAATCAAACAAGGATAACAATTTCAATATCTGCGAAGTGTTTAACGTATAGAGGAAAATACGATACCGAAATCCGAAGTTGCATTGGTTTAACGAAAGATGAGTTTCTAAAGCCAAGCTAAGTATTAAAAAACAGGAAAATTTAGTTAAAAATGAAAAGAAAAGAATATTGAATTGTTATACAATATCGGTCCTCGTATACGATATTGAATGCTGGACAATCACCTCACAGATAAAGAAGACGCTTGAAGCAATAGAAATGTGGTTCTACAGAAGGATGCTGAGGATATCATGAATCGAACATATCCAAATGATAATTTTATGCCAGCGAGTGCTGTACGATTTCCTCGAGGATGAAGAGGGGACAAGAATCAATAGAAATGTGGTTCTACAGAAGGATGCAGAGGATACCATGGACCGAGCAAGTGACCAAAAACGACATTTTCGGGAAAATGGAAACAAAAAGAACACATATAATTAGAATGACATTTCTATGGCACATGTTGGGGAAAGACGGCTTAGAAAATTTGACACTCAAAGGACATATTGAAAGCAGGACGGACAGAGGAAAACAACGCAAAACCTGCTTAGTGAACTTCAGTAAATAGTTGGCAGAAGAGGGATTATTAAAAAGACAAACTTTACTAAGGCCTACAAAGGACAGGAAATTGTAGAGAGCCACAACCCTCTATGTCCTACAGAGACACGCCAGACAAAAGAAGAGGTTAAATGTTGATGCTTACAATTAATGGGACTGGAATCGTCTTAATATATATATATATATATATATATATATATATATATATATATATATATATATATATCAATACATTTGGATATTTTAGTTGAAAATATTACAGCTAAATAGGAGCATGAGCAGCGTCAGATAACTCAATGGTCACAGTGACTCCACTTTTCTTCTTGCGATTCTAGGTTTTCGCACATCCCTCCCCCTTTTTCGATTGTCATTTGCTAATTATCTACCGTTCTGCTTTTAAATTGGCTATAGCTTGAATGTATAAAAACTTCCAAGTACCTAGAAAACGGATCCTCTTCGAACAACCATCAATCCTCAGTAGGATGATCCTAAAAGTGCTTCAATCTGAAACTAAAGATTTTTTTTATGAATTGTTACTTCCTGATTGAGGATCCACCGTATCCCATGTATAATACGCCTTCATCTATGATATGCACCTCTAAATTTGTGCTGAAATCTTGGAAAATGCTTCTACTCGCGCAATATATGCAGCCCTTGTTTGGTAATCAAACCCTATAACTTGTACCTCTCCAATTTCATTACGGTCAGCGTTTCCTACTCTTACTCAAGCTGTAATTGAAGATATTTATCAAAATTTCCGATCATCACGATTCTAAAAGGAAACGGAAATACCTATATTGTGCCTACCGCGCAGACTCATTAACCTGTTTTTATTCGATGGACTGTGCAGTCCACCGGATGTGCATGCAGTTTTTTCACAAAAAAATGGTTTAAAACATAGAATAATATTATTCTAATTTAATTTTATGATAATTCTTATTTTATTTTACATTTGTAAGTAATGCTAAGTACCTGTGATTGTATTTGACATCCTTATAGGGTCGCAATCGCCGAATGTTAGTGTCAAATTGTTGTATGTTTGTGGGGAGTAGTCATTTTTGCAACTGAAATCGACCTATGAAACGGCAATTTTTTGAAGATTTTTTTGTAGCTCTGCATAATACGCACCCCTAATTTTGCTCATTATCTTTTTTTTAAAAATGCGTATTATACATGGAGTATTACGGTAGTTCTAAATATTGACATCTCGTTTGAAATATATGCACAATCTTCTTCAGTCCTTCTTTTATGTGCCGTATACCTTCAGGAAATAGTCGATCATGGCCCTCCACTACTTCCTATCTTTTGTAGCTCTTAACAATGATTTTGCTTTCTTTTACTACTGTTCCCACTCCCAGATCTGGCACCCCTTTACACAAGCTTGTTGGGTAATTTACTCTTTGTTTTCCTCTGTCCCTATTGCTTTCAGTATATTCTGTGAGTGTTAAATTCTCTACACCCTTTTTCCTCATTATGTGTCCCAGGAATTTCAAATCTCTCTTCCTGATTCTAATATGTGCGTCATTTTCGTTTCCGTTTTTCTTAAAAACAATCTCGATACACACCCTACTGCGTCCATGGTATTCTTGGCTGACTTCTGTAGAACATCACTTTTGCTTCATATCGCCTCTTCATCGTCGTGGAACTCTTCTAAGAGTGTAAATATTTTGTACACGTTTGAAGTTCTTCAGTCATCTAAAATTCTTTCTTCATTCTTTCTCTGGGTAAAATCATCTCTGACACTGTTTTTTAATCATTTCACACACACACCCCAACCAAGGCGAAAAAGCGACTAAGACGTAAGGAGTTACTGAGCTTCTTAATGAATGAAATATTGTCATTTATAATCATTAAGCGTGTACAATGATTCCCGATTTATTGCTATTCAACTACTGCCAGAATAAAGTTGACATTCAATTTTGAGTATTTTGTATTCAGCGTTTATTTATACAGTATCGAGAATTAAAAAATGAAAATGCAAAATAAAAACGTCGACTGACAAGGTACACGTGAAGCGTTGTGTTGTTCCTTTTCAAGTTGTGTGTCAGAAATTCTGTTTAATGGTTTATAAACATCTTATGGGTCATTAAATGCGAAATTTTAATTTTCTTGGGAGCTTGAGAATAATAAAAATATATGTTATTCTGCTTTCACAATCGAATACATGGTAGATGATGCAGTTCTTTTGTTCATATACATGTTTGTTTGAACATGATTACTGGAGACAGTGTTATGTGTGTTTGATATTGTAGTTTTGTTGAAGTTCTATTTTGGTTTGGTTTGTTTCATGGCATATCAACCACAATGGGTTATTAATGCCGGTAATAGCTGGTAATAATTTTTTATAGCTGGTAATAATTTTTTATAGCTGGTAATAATTTTTGTTTTTTAAATCTATTTCTGGTAATATTTTTTCTTCATAATGTATCGTAATATTTTTTCTTCGTAATGTATCGTAATATTTTTTCTTCATAACGTACCATAATATTTTTTCTTCGTAATATATCGTAATATTTTTTCTTTATAATGTATCGTAATATTTTTTTCAAAAAATTTATAGCTGGTAATATTCTTTTTTCAAAGATGTATAGTTTGGTTTGGTTTGTTTTATGGCATATCAACCTCAATGGATTATTTAAGGCCGACAAGATTTTTACTGCTGGTAATATATTTTTTCAAAAATGTATTGCTGGTAATAATATATTACTGGTAATATTTTTTCTTCAAAAATTTATTGCTGGTAATAATTTTTTTAGAAAGTATTTCTGGTATTAAAACCTATATTTACACTTTCATAGTGTTTTGACCCCAGTTTGGGGGTCAACTATTTTCCCAGAGTTGGGACCCTAACAGCTGCTACCACCCTGAGACAGGATTGACCTGGGAACACTAGCAATTAAGAGGTGGTTCCACGCTCCTCAAAACCTGACCTGAGGTCTTGCTGTTGAATTTAGTTTATCGTCTTACCCAGGACACGTTATATTTTGGAATACAGATTAATTTCTTTAAGAAATTGTAGTATATTATATGGATTAAAGTGAAAAAGTTATTTCATGTTCGTTGTTTGGTAGTATTTTAAACGGATTTAGGTGAAGTCGCTACAATTTGTTAGTAGTTGCGTATTGTTGATAATTTTACTATAAATAAGTATTGTTAGTATACTTTTATACAAAAATGTATTGCTGGTATTTTTACTACATAAATGTATTTTGATACCTTCATAGTATTTTTTTGGGGGGGATTCACTATTTGACCATAGCAGAGACCATAATAGGTGTTACCATCCTGGTTCAGTGATTAAGCGCTGTTCCACGCTCGGCAAATCCTCAAATCTCCCGAATAGAGGCTTCGCTGCCGGAACAAAGATAGCCAAAGAAGCAATACTTGAATAATGTTAAAAACTCAGGAAAGATTAATTTGATTCTTCCAATAGTAGATCAGAAGAATCTAATAGTGAGTACTTCCAAATATGTTATATAAGGACTCAATATTTATGATAATGACTCAAGTCGACCAAAGTTGAAATTAACAAAAAAAAAACTTAGTTCCGATTACTTAGCAGTTGTAAGATATTGACAAATTATAGGGACGATTCAAAAAGCGGGAAATTTCTGTAAGCATGTATGTGCCTGTGTGTGTCCGCGTGTGAGTGTATACGTGTGTGTGTTTGTGTGTGTGTGTTTGTGTGTGTGTGTGTGTGTGTGTGTGTGTGTGTGTGTGTGTGTGTGTGTGTGTTAATAACACAGCAGCAGTTATTGTTGTTAAAAATATCACCATGTCTACAGACAGAGCCCAACGTTATCCACGTGGTGGTATCAAACTCAGATCAATGTGTGTGGGTATGCGTCCACATATGTGTGTATGTGTGAGTGAATGTGAGCATGTCTGTTGGCGCAAACGGCCGATCTGAAAAACGTCAAAGCCACACCCACCTCTCCCCTAATAAGAGAAGATTGCGACACATGTAACGCTACAATCTTGACAACGAAATAGACAGAATGAAAATTGCGTAAATATGTATGCTCCAACGCATAAATGCGTAACTGAGCCTAAATCAAGATTATGTTTATGGGTGTGTATGTAAGAAATAACACTATTACGCCTGTGTGTATGCGTGTTTATGTATATGTGAGTGTCATCCCAAACTAACACAGAAGAAACAATTTCCTCTCCATCACACACAAATGATCAAAGACAAATAAAGCATAAAGAGATCCACTTTTGAAAAAATAAACCTATTTGTCTGAAGATCGAGAAAGCGTGAAACCGGGTTACAAACTATTATCCATACAACCGCATATATATATATATATATATATATATATATATATATATATATATATATATATATATATATATTAAATAAAAACAGACCACTTTAATGTTCCATGTAATAAATTATTTCACCACAGCCCTTTTAAAAGGACTGCGGATCATCAGACTTTACTTCCAAACAAAAAATGAAAAGAAAATTTACACATTTTTGACGGGCCGTATTAAACATATGTAAATTAACGAAGTGAGGAAGTGAGTGGGGAGATAGAAGACATGAGTGAGTTAGCAGATATTGACACATTTAAACGGTTAACTTAACGGAAGTTATATATTGATATCGAAGGGGTAAAGAAGAAAAAACCCATAGAGTGAAAAAGAGAGAAGGAAGTTAAGAGAGAAGATGTCACTAATTTTCTTTGTAACAAAAAAAAAATGCCAGAAACAGACGCCATTATTTTGTTTTACTTTGAATGTGTTATTTTGGGGGTTCATAAAGATTATAATGTTTGATATAAATTGGAATGTCTCTAGACTGTCTACAAATAATTTAATTTGATGTTTGTTAATGATTTAAATTTTTTAAATTTTGGGTATTTTCTATGAAATAGTCGATTAGAAAAATATTCATAGAAAATATAAAATTTTATTTTAAAATATAAGTTTACTTCTAGTAATCTTTTTTTAAACTCTTAAAAAAATTTTATTGATTATTAAGTTGACATCTCTATCCGTTTGAATTTTGTTCATGAATTTAACTCGTGACTGTTTCTAGATAGGTAATCTCTTACTTAAATTTTAGTTAAGTTAATATGGGGTAATATTAGAAGGTAATATTAAAGATCTTGCTCTGTCATACACACCCATTCAAATACCACATATACACACGTTCATTCGTTTATTTAAATTATTTGCTCTGGATTTACATTGAGCTCTCTGGATTATATCCTCCTTAGGTTTACCTTGTTTTTTCATAAACTAAATATATATATATATATATATATATATATATATATATATATATATATATATATATATATATATGGAGAGGGAGGTGAGTGAAAGAGAGGGAGGAGAAAGAGAGAGTTGATTTTTCCATATTTACACCTTCTACCTATTTCTATAAAAGGTTGCATACACCGATGAAGATAGGTCACTAAGTTAAAGAGTAAGAAACGTGTAGTTCACAAAACTTTGGAAAGACAACGTTTTGCATATATGCCCTGAACTGCACGCATTTCCTCAGCCTCAGCGCCATATTTCACAGTATCGATCTGAGCATCTACATTTACTAGACGCAGATATCTAGATTATCGATCTTTAAAAATACTTTTAAGACAACAACTCACCTTCAATTAGCCCGTCTTCCATTCGTGCAACTCCGACCTGCCAACCTGACGACCCACCTCTGCAGCTTAATTTTACCTGACATCTTCATCTCTCTATCTACCTGTCTATCAAGCTATCTATTCGGTATTTTTTTTTCTTCTGCTAATTTCTGCAACCTATTTTCGCCTATTTGTTGTGTATTTGTTGAGAAAATGGAGAGATCTTTCTTTTAAAGGTATTGATTTATTTTATTCAATTTTGTGTCTTTGTTTTAGTTTCTGAACACTTCGTTAACACAAAAATTATATCACCACTGAAGTACATGTAGATAAATATCTGTCCAAGTGTAATGGGATAGATTGATTTGGTATTTTTTACGGCTTATCAACCCTCTGGGAGTTATTTAAGGCCAACACATATCTGGAATTTTCAGAGGTAGGTGTCTGTACACGGTGTCCGCAGGCGGTCTCCCATCAAACTACTGACCGAACTCGACGTTGCTTAACTTCGTTAGTGTCGTAGAAAAAATATTAAATCTCATGAGATCACAATCTGTATTAGTTCTTATTTTTACTACAAGCTTTCGTCTGTTCCTACAGACATCTTCAGGTATAGAATAGATGTTGTTCTTGTTTTTTCTCTTAGTAATAAGAGGACAACGAAAATATATGTATTGTTGTATCCGAAAATGCTATTGGAAATTAGTTATTGTTTTTTATATATATGTGTGTGTGTGTGTGTTTGTGAGTGTGTGTGTGTGTTGTGGCCTGTTTAGGGGCCAGAAAGAAAGACACGGAAGACGAAGGTAGGTTGAAAAAGTATATAGAAGATATATACAAAACAATAGTGTTAGTAATAAGTAGATTAGCACTGCGTCTACTACTGTACTCCTCTCTATCCGACTCTCGCAGTTTGTATTTTGAGAGGAGGAAGAGTCCATTCTACTGTAGGAGGGTTTACCACAACAGTATGTATGTATGTATGTATATATGTATGTATGTGTGTGTGTATGTAAACGTGCTGACCGCCTTCGGAATTTGGAAACATTTCCATCCCTATATATATATATATATATATATATATATATATATATATATATATATATATATATATATATATATATATTCAGTTAAACAAGAAATATGCTTAATAATGGCTAATAGATAAGACTAAAGACTTTCATATAAATAGTACTTACACATTCTATGTCCAGAAAAAGAAATCAAATGTACGAATGAAAAATAAAAATTAACCAAAAGCTTCATTACATTGCCTTGTTAGTCGTCTTTAGTACCGAAATGTACATCTATCTATATATATATATATATATATATATATATATATATATATATATATATATATAATTTAAATAAAACAGACCACTTTAAATTATTTTCTCTGGATTTACATTGAGCTCTCCGGATATTATCCTCCTTAGGTTTACCCATACGGATTACCTAGTTTTTTCATATATTTTTCATAAACTATATATATATATATATATATATATATATATATATATATATATATATATAATCAACCAAAGGGAATAGATTATTCAAAAGGAATAGGTTATTTCGGCATATGTATTAATAATAATATTTACCCTGAACAAGGCCCGGTGGTCGATCGAGATAGAGGTTTACGATATGGGATAGTTTTTCATGGATAGGAGGGGAAGATAACGGTTGACTCTAAACTTGAGCAGGTTAAGATTGCAGTGAACGGGGAAACAACCTCTAGAGAGTCTGTTCCATAGGGCAGTGGTTCGCTGGCAGAAGCTTTTTCTTTAAGTGGAATTTACTTCTCACCGATGGAATATGTTGGGAATGTAGGGCGTTTGCTAATATGTAAGTAGCATGGCGGGTCCCTAGCCGTGAATATCAGACCTGGTGGAACCAGCAGATGGAGTTCGTCTATGCTAATAACGAAAGAGCAGCGAGAGACTCGCTACATCCCGCTACGGAGACGCTTTTGAACTCTATCGAGACTGGAAAGTGAGGTTTTGGTAGTTCCTGCCCAACTATGGCAAATGTACTTATTTTCGGCCTGATCTGGCTGGAGCGGCACAAGGAGCCGATCATTTTACCTGCATCTTTAGTGATTGATCGTGTATAGGAATTTCACTTGAGGCCAGGTGTGAATATGAAATTCATTTATTTATTTCTAAAGTGCCAATACTTTTTCTATATATTAATCCAACATATATATATATATATATATATATATATATATATATATATATATATATATATATATATATATATATATCAGTATGGATATTTCCAAAAGGTTTCTTTAAAAAGAGACGAAAACTTAAAATTTCATGTGGTTATATTTATTTATTTAGGATCGTAAAAACGTTTACAACTATAAATATATCTATTGTAAAAAAGGTGGTTTACCACCTTTTACTATATATATATATATATATATATATATATATATATATATATATATATGTGTGTATGTATATATATATATATATATATATATATATAGCTAGATAGAGAAATAGATATGTTGCCATATATATATATATATATATATGTATGTGTGTGTGTCTGTGTGTATATATATATATATATATATATATATATATATATATATATATATATAGCTAGATGAGAAAAACAGATGAGAAATAGATATATATATATATATATATATATATATATATATATATATATATATATATGAAAATATATAGAAAATAGGAAGGAACTGGTTAGGTAAATAATCCAAAGTTCCTTAGTATTTTTTAGTTATTTTGAAACATCAGGCTTCTTATGTCGCGAGTTTGAATCATATTTTTAAATAAATAATTATATATATATATATATATATATATATATATATATATATATATATATATATATATATAGAGAGAGATATAGATATATATATATATATATATATATATATATATATATATATATATATATATATATATATATACACACGAGATAACGACATATAATATATATCAAATATCAAAATTGTGGTCAGTCTCGTTACCGTCAGCAACTAATGCATTTAATGTGTTGTTTTGTAAATGATTCCTTTTGTGTTCATATATCTATATTTTTTATTTAATGTGGAATTATTACTTGTGGGATATTATCTGTAATAATTGCCACAAGGAATATATCGGATAAATCACAAGGAAGTTAAATAAAATTTATAGGAACACAAAAGTTTTCTTTTCCGAAACAACATATTAAATACATTATTTGCTCAAGGTAACGCGACTGACCATAGTTTTTATATTAAAAAAAATGATACTCTAATTAAAGAGAAAACAATTTACTAAGATTAAAATGTTTACAAATGCTTTAATCGCAAGATCATCCTTAGTAAATTTGCGTTCAGATTCTTACAGCTTTTCACTATCTGACAATGTGTGATATTTCATAACAAAAGTTAGGGATCTACAAAACAAAGGGAAAAATAATCTAAATTAAATCGACTAGATTATATACTCATAACTCATATTTAAAATAATCGTGTTTAAATTCAAATTTTCCATCATCGGTCGTCTGTTCGTATGTGTAGACACATCAACCTAAAAAAAAAGCAAAAGGTTATTTTTATATTGAAATGACCACTAATACGTTTTTATAACAGAATAACAATAGAACACTAAAAAAAAGTATCATAAATACAAGCAATACAGTGTGTGTTTGTGTGTGTGTTAAGCGTTTCACCCCAAGCAAGGGGTTACAGAAGATCAGATAGGAGTGATAGAAGAAAGGATGAGGAGAAGGGTAGTGGATAGATCAAGGCATTGACATTACATTTGAATAGCTGGAGATTATAGCTCTCAGGGAAACTGGAATAGGGAAGAGAGTTCCACAGGCGAGAGGTGCGAGACATGAAGCTATTGGAGTAGAAGAGACGGCTACATTTAGGAGTTTCAACAGTGAAAAGGTGAGAGCGGGATGGCAGCCTCGTAGGGCGCTTGAATTCATGAAGTCTGGGAACCAGCGAATCCAGCTCCTCGGAGCAATTGCCATGAAAGTATTTGTAAAACAGACATAGAGAGGCGACGGCGCGTCTGTGAGAGAGTGACTGTAGACGAGATGCCAGAGCAAGGCCAATTATATTGCATATTCGCCTCTGGAGCCTATCAAGAACCCCGAGGCAAACAGAAGGGGCTCCAGACCTTATATGGCTGCAATATATATATATATATATATATATATATATATATATATATATATATATATATATATAATTTTTATAAAATTAGATTCTTCTGTTTTACTGTTCGAAGAGTCAAATTAACCTTTCCAGCGTTTCTGAAATTATTCCAACAATTCCATTTTGTAGGGAAATTATATTTTATGATCTATAAACTATATATTTAAAAAGCCTACCTTTTATCCTGAAGGTATAAAATTATGTACAAAATATTCAGATTTCGGCATTAAATAACCCATAAATGTGTTGATATGCCGCTAAACAAAATCAACTAACCAACCGTTGCTGTCCCGCATGCTGAGGTCCTTGTAACAACGGTTCATTTGCACATTTTAAAATTTGTGCATCTTACGTTGAGATATTTTGATACATATATCTGCATATATTTTGATACATATATATGCATATATTTGCTAAGTGAAACGTAAGTAACATAAGCAAATATTTTGTTTCTTTTTGTTCAATTCGACAATATATTTTATTATTCGAGAACACTGAAGATTATAGTAAGAATATATATATATATATATATATATATATATATATATATATAATAAACTAAGTAATTATTATTTATTTATTTTTGCTTTACTCATGTTGGATGTTTTTTTATTTGGATTCTGAGCTTGGATTCTGGACGATTGTTTTCGCCTGAATTACATGTTCTTAGTTCTTTCTTTTTTATTCCTTATTTTTCATTGGGTATTGGTTTGTTTATCTACAAGCCAAAACACCCAGAGTTTTTCCGGACGAGTATAATCATACTTATTGTAAAACCCAGGTTGTGTGTATGTGTGTCTGTACGTTGATATATTGGATTAGATTTCCTACATTTTTCAACCGATTTCAACAAAACTTCACAGGACTACGTAAAATTACCTTGCGGTGGTTCTGACAGCGCCAAAAATTGGAAAAACACAATTGTTTTTGCACGAAATCAATTTGAAAACACGATTAAGAGGCATCGCTGTCGCCAGAACGAAAGGGGGACAACTCATATCAAGTTATACTTATAAAACCCAGGTTGTTTGTGGGATATTCACTTATCTTTTGTACCCGATATGCAAATCCCTGTAATAATTATATAAAAACTTTAGAAATGTCTGTTCGTTAAATTAAGCACTCAAATATATATATATATATATATATATATATATATATATATATATATATATATATATATGTGTGTGTGTGTGTGTGTGTGTGTGTGTGTGTTCGTTTATATATGGGATCGGATTTCACTTTTTTTTTGGCAGGTAGTGTTTCTTATTGTCTTGAACACTTTTTTCTTAATTTTTACATTCAGAAAGCTTTAAAAATTCCATTTACAAGGCAATTGTTTATAATAAAATTGTATTCAATCGGTAGACTCATAACGATTGAAAACAATGTTTTTTTTTAGTTTGGGTTTGACCAATTTGTAAAAAAAAAACTAATTAAGACATGCGTGTCCGTCAAACTTAAACAATAGTCTTTATCAATTTTATTAAGACGATTTTATTATTTTATTATGGACGATTCTTGATCTATCTCTTACTGTTACATCCCCGGGCAACGCCGGGTTCTACTGCTAGTAACTTATATTTATAAGATTATTATTATTATTATTATTATTATTATATATATATATATATATATATATATATATATATATATATTGTGTTTGTGTGCGTGTTTAGGCAGCAATCCTTAATTTATACATGATTCAAGGAAGACGACAGACAATGCACTGTGATTAAACTTTTTATTTAATTTTTCTTGTGCTCGAACAAGGCTTATAGGGATACAAATGCCAAATGGACGTCAACTACAGACAAGGTGAATCTTCACATAGAATTAAATAATTACATCGGTCACACTACTGCCTGCCTATCCAGACGCCTTACGTTACACCTATCTGACCACAGTTCCATTTAACACGCACACACAAACTTATAAGACTCCATACGAATCATATCAGTAAAAAATATAAGCATAATAACCTCATCCATGTGTAAAAAGATTAAAATAATGGAAGCCTTCATAATAAAATAAAAAAAACAATAATATTAACTACGAACATGGCCAAAATGTGCTAACCGTGTTCGGAAAATAAAACATCCATATAACTCTAGAAACAAACACAATCCATACACCCAGTTAAAAAGCAAAAATAAACTCATCCTTGATAATAACTAAAGCGAAAACGCTCGAAAGCACTTGGAAAGCGCTTGGAATTATTCTGGTAAGTCTCTCTGTGTGTTTTTAAATGGGTTCTAATTGAGCTATGGTCAGATAGATGTAACGTAAGGCAACTGGATAGGCATGTAATCGTGTGACCGATGTAATTATTTATGAATTTGGTTTAATCAGGAACACAGTTCCTTAAGGGGCATTTGAACTCATAGATAATATTCGCTCGTTGTCAAATGTCAAATTACAAGACACTCACACACTCAATTAAATTGAAAAAATAAAATCATCCTTGATAATGGCTAAAACTATAGCCGAAAGCGCTCAGAACTATAGAACATTTGGACAGTTTCTACACATTCTGTGTTCAAAAAGAAAACACTTATTCGAACACAAAATAGTTAAATAAAAAGCTTAATAGCAGTACCTTTTCACTCGTCTTTAAAGAAAACACACACAAACACACACACACACACACACACACACACACATATATATATATATATATATATATGTGTGTGTGTGTGTGTGTGTGTTTGTGTGTGTGTTAAGCGTTTCACCCCAAGCAAGGGGTTACAGAAGATCAGATAGGAGTGATAGAAGAAAGGATGAGGAGAAGGGTAGTGGATAGATCAAGGCATTGACATTACATTTGAATAGCTGGAGATTATAGCTCTCAGGGAAACTGGAATAGGGAAGAGAGTTCCACAGGCGAGAGGTGCGAGACATGAAGCTATTGGAGTAGAAGAGACGGCTACATTTAGGAGTTTCAACAGTGAAAAGGTGAGAGCGGGATGGCAGCCTCGTAGGGAGCTTGAATTCATGAAGTCTGGGAACCAGCGAATCCAGCTCCTCGGAGCAATTTCCATGAAAGTATTTGTAAAACAGACATAGAGAGGCGACGGCGCGTCTGTGAGAGAGTGACTGTAGACGAGATGCCAGAGCAAGGCCAATTATATTGCATATTCGCCTCTGGAGCCTATCAAGAACTCCGAGGCAAACAGAAGGGGCTCCAGACCATATATGGTGCAATATATATATATATATATATATATATATATATATATATATATATATTTGAATAAAAAACAGACCACGTTAAATTCCATTTAATAAGCTATTTCACCATAACCCCTTTAACAGGGTTCTGGATCATCAGACTTTACTTCCAAAAAGCTGAAATGAAAAATGAAAAGAAATTCACACGTTTTTGACGGATCTCATCAAGTATACGTAAAATTAACGAAGTGAGGAAGTGAGGTGGGAGAGAGGATATGAGTGTGTCATATGTATCATTTCAATTTCCTATTTCTAACCCCAGTGTGTCGGCTAGATGTTGCTCAAATTTAACGCGTCTTGTCTCTAGATATAAGACCGACATTAAAGGAAGAAGCTACAACAACCCCAATCAATTACACGAAAGAGAAAGAAAATTCAGATTAACAATCCACAGTTCTTTAGAATTTGTTTTTTTAAAAAGCTCGACACAAATTAAAGCATAATATTATAATATTATTTTTTTTAAATATTTTTTCATCGCGACATAGAAATTTCAATGTTTCGGAACTGAAAGTTGAAAATACTGTTCCATTTTAAAGCCATTTTGATTAACTTCAGAAAAAAAATTACATTTGCAAGCGAAGCAGTATTATATTGAAGAGTTTAAGCGGGAGGAGGAATGAGATTTCAAAATTTTATTATGGGTGTTGTGTTAATTGACGAATCTAAATACAGATCAAATCTAAAGTGGAAAAGTGAAATTGTTCGTTAAAGTTTAGATGTGGGTAAGTAATTCATGCTTGTTTGGAATTGTTGGTCGTGTATTTGCCATGACATTTTCGCTTCCTTTTAAAAAAAATATACATAAGATACGCTGAAATACAGAGCGGTGTATGTATCAAGCAATGGGTTAATTTTGGCATTTTTCATTTATTATTAAGACTATCTTAAAAAGGCCTCTAGTATGATTAAATTATATATGTATATGATTATAATGATCTAAATTTCAATACTAATTGTATTTAATGGTACATTCGACATGGCAATTTTAAAATTATAAATTAAGGAATAAATTACACATTTTATGTATCATTATATGTATAGATATATAATTTTAAAGCATACATTTTTTATTAAAAACTTATTAATTATGTTTTAATGTAAAGATAATACAATGCCTGCAAAACAGTTCGTTTCGTTGATTTAATAAATCTTTATTTTTAAGAAACTTAATTATATATAACTTTTCGTGCAGGTAGAGAGGACGTATGTCATTTAATGACCTACAAGTTGTCATTCTTTTAATAATTTACATTTTACTGTGGGGGATTTATTTGTTTCTTTTAAATGCCAAATTTATTTAGGGACGGATGTTTGGTTACGATACCCATTGTTGTTGAAGGAAGTAAGATGTTGGTACCATCATAATTTAAAACCATTTTTGTGCTACCAATATAAAAAAAATTATTACCTGGATTTCAACAGATAAAATAGTACATTGGTAAACTATAGATTCTGTAAGACGTTTATTTTGCAAAGGACAATTTATGGGATTTCTAGAGTTACATATTTTTTATAATTATTAATTTTTGTTCAGGAATCTGTATTATTATGATTTTGGTTTAAGTATTTATGTAACATTTGATTATTATTTTTTTTTTATTTTTTCTAAATCTTCAGTACAACTATAACCTAATTTTAGCGTATTTTTATTGAAAGGATTATTCTATTTCTATTTCTACACTGGTTATTTTTGTTATCCTTATTATATTTGATATCAGGGCATTTATAGCTACTACTTTGAAGCTTTATTATAAAAATTAAAATATTTGTACAATATATCTTAATTTGTAGAGTTTATACTAATTCGTTTCTCGGTGGATGAGGGTACGTGTTTTATTATAGATGGGGGTGATTTGACTTCGGGTGGCTATGTAAAGGATTAGTATTTGGTTTCTTCTATGTTTGGTATATAATTTTCATTAAGCCTAATGACATATAGAGGAAGTTCACTTTTTTAATTTTGTATTAATAGTAACTTCTAAATTAAATTCACTATGCATTAGTTTTCTAATCTTGTCAATTTTGAAGTTAGTAGGCTCCCTTACGACCATAAGGCCATCATCCCTATATAATTCAACATCTTCTATATTAATTTCACGATGTGTAGTATATATATATATATATATATATATATATATATATATATATATATATATATATATATATATATATATGCATGTGTGTGCTCTTCTTCATGTGATGTAGCCGTAAGCTTGATATGGAATGAGATAATCAAAAGTACTCGAACAAAAAAAAGAAGATGAAGTTTGGAAGACTTATTCTAAAAAGTAGAAAATTGGAGAAATACAAATAAAAAAAATAAATAGACAATGTCTGTTGAATTTATTAACGCTTCTTGAAATGAATTATTGCTCAAATATATTTTTTAATCATTTCACTCCTAGTAAGACAATAAAACACCTAAGACGCAAGAGCTTACTGAATGGGAAACAATAAGCGGAAAAGAAAAAAATTATTATGGAGAGAGAACAATAAAGTAACATGAATTAAGAAGACAGAAGCTAACAATTTATATTACATATATTTTTTTGAAAATCAAATTTAAATGGAAAGCAAGAAACCGGAAGATATTTCTATAAGTACAAAAAAATATTCTGTTAGCATTGAACTTACAATTTCATCTAAGCAATTCAACTATGAAATGGTGAGACCTTGCGGCCAATCTAGTACTGCGCTTAAATTCATAACAGATAGGTACGAAAGAGGAAATTTCATCAAAACAATTACCATGAACATATTTATACTTTATAAAAAATATTGATATAAATAATAATAATAATAATAATAATAATAGGCGATCTTATCTGCGTATGCATGCCTACTAGGGCGGCTAGCTAATCGCTGTTGCGGACACCTGCTCAGGCAAACTTGTGTTCGTACAACACCCACAGAGTCCGCATGTGGTTTATACTACAACTATGCTGAGCGGACCTTAGTTTTAGTCTCAGAGAGAGCGAGCGTGTAGTATAGCGTGATCAGCAGTCTGAATAAGGTAAGCACGCTCAAACACTCGGTCACGATGACTTCTGACCTCGTGCTAGTACAAACATCAACAGTTCCCAAATAGTTACGTCTACCCAATTTCATTCACAAGGCTTAGTTTAACCTTGGAATGGTGCAAATGAACTTTTCAAAAGGTACCGCACGATAGGAAGCCTCCCATTTATGGGGCATTAATATATATATATATATATATATATATATATATATATATATATATATATATATATATTGAAAAAATTAAAAAGCATTAATTCTGCTTATTTTTATCATAATCCTTTCATATTCATGAATATGTTCCCATATATTACAATGAAATGAGGCCTCATGCTTCTGTTTGTTGGGAGTTATTATCATTAGTTACTTCGATCTACCTTTTCACAAAGTCACGTTTAAATTGTCAGGTAATGTTTTTCTGGTAGTCTGCTGTATTATATAATTTGAAATTTACGTATTTAGGCAGGCAATTTTCTTTTATACGGAAAATGTTTCGTGAATGTGAAAGGATTATGATAAAAATAACAGATTAATGTTTGCAATTTATTCAATCAAACATGCCTAAAAGAGAATTTGCTGGCTAAATACAAAAGTTTTAAATTATATAATCCAGTAGTCCACCAGAACAAAATCACTTGACAATTTATGAATCTGTTTCATGCTAAACGCATCAGGTCAGTTTATCACACACACATATATATATATTAAGACTTTTTTATGCTTATACATTCTTTTTATAGATACAAATATTTAAGTAAATGCTCTGTTTATAATAAACAGTATTAAACAAAATTTACCGGCCTGAATGTCCGAGAAATTTTCATAGAAAATATTCGTCCTCCGACATATATATATATATATATATATATATATATATATATATATAATCTGGACTCTCCCGTCATTTATCGACGTATGAGAGTCGAACATAACTCAGTTCCTTGGAACCGAGAGTTAAACACCTGCACAGATGAACTGATTATAGTGGTGAGTGCTTTGTGCAGAACCAACAACACTTTTGAAGAGCCGAATAGAGAGACCTCGTGCACTACGTGCCACAAGGTCCCCAAACGACCCTCCGCAGGTTTTGAATTCAAAGTTGTCCCTCTCCTAAACCAGTTGCCACCCAAGGCTATAGAACATAGTCTGTCCTGCTATTTACCCATATCTGGTGGGGGGAGAAGAATAGGATTCATACCTTTCGCAAGGGTATTAGCACATGAGTGAAAGTAATGGATTCGAGTGAAATTCGAACTCGGCTGTCTGATTCCTCAATTCGAACCGCGCGCGCGCAAGTGTGTGTGTGTGTGTGTGTGTGTGTGTGTGTGTGTGTCCAGATTGAAAACTACTCTTGAAGATTGCATTGAGTATGACAGTCAGGATTCTGGTACCGGTGAGGAAAATATATATTTTATTATTATTATAAATTATAGCTCTGCAATAATTATCGCATAATAGTTCATAAGATCAGGCATAATCATTAAAAATAATATATATATATATATATAGATAGAGAGAGAGAGAGAGAGAGAGAGAGAGAGAGTGTGTGTGTGTGTGTGTGTGCGTGTGTGTGTTATTTGTGCATTTAGGCAGCAAATTCTCTTTGAGGCATGTCTGATTGAATAAATTACAAATATTATTTCTGCTTATCTTTATCAAAATCCTCTCATATTCACGAATATTTTTCCGTATATATATATATATATATATATATATATATATATATATATATATATATATATATATATGATAAAATATAGCTTTTAGTTAAGCTCTTTTTATGGATAAAAGTACTCATTATCAGAGACAGAACGCATGTCAACTGGACACTGAGGTCAACAAGCCTTCCCAGTTTGTTTCAAGCTTTAAATCAATTTTCAGACTATGTGTGTTCTGTTTTCACTCGACTATTTATATATACTGTTTAGTGGTGCCTTATGGATAGCTAGGTCTAGTGTATTATCCTGTCGATTATTTGAGTGGGTGGCAATGGTTATGTTTCAAATTATTCTCGAGGCTAAATAAATTCTGTATCTCTGTATATAAATGAACAAATGAATAATATCACCCTGAAGAAGATTTGAAAATAAAATACGGATAATAAAGTCAGATATGCATTTAGGGAATGACATGCAGGCAGTTAATGTATTTCAACAGCAATAAAAGGAAAAAAATACAACAGAAGCTGAAACAAGTCAGGTGCCATACAACGAAGCAGGGGTTTGAAATGTGTCTTCTTTAAAATGCGGAGTGACAGAATTAATTTTGTTCTTTTGTAAGATCTATTTTCAGCGAAAATCTACGCTAAACTAAAATAGATTTTTCCTTTGAGCACAGCCGCATTTCGTTTGGATCACATAAAACATTCTTTTCTTTTTTGTGAGATTTCGTTTTTTGTCAAATTTAATTCCTGGCGTGATTTCGCAATTAGTTGGATAAAAGAGTATTGCCTACTCTCTCTCTCTCTCTCTCTCTCTCTCTCTCTCTCTCTCTCTCTCTCTCTCTCTCACTCTCTCTCTTTCTCTCTCACTCTCGAACTCTCTCTCTCGAATTCTCTCTCTCAAACTCTCTCGAACTCTTTCTCGAACTCTCCTGCCTTCCTTCCTTCCTTCCTCCCTCCATTCCTTCCTTCCTCCCTCCATTCCTTCCTTCCTTCCTTCCTCTCTTTCTTCCTCCTCCTCTCTTGATTGATCTCTTTCTCTATATTTCAGCCATTCTCTGTTTTACACAATCTTGCCCGCACTTTTCCTGCACTCTCTTTTTCTCTCTTTCTCGCGCCATCTCTCTCTCTTTCTCTCTTTCTCTCTTTCTTACTTTATCTTCCTTTCATTCCCTCTCTTTCTTTCTTATTTTCTTTTTCTCCTCTACTTTCTCGTTCTCTCTCTCTTTCTCTCTCTCTCTCTCTCTCTCTTTCTCTCTCTCTTTCTCTCTCTCTCTCAAACTCTCTCTCTCAAACTCTCTCGAACTCTCCTGCTTTCCTTCCTTCCTCTCTTTCTTCCTCCTCCTCTCTTGATTGATGTCTTTCTCTATATTTCAGCCATTCTCTGTTTTACACAATCTTGCCCGCACTTTTCCTGCACTCTCTTTTTCTCTCTTTCTCGCGCCATCTCTCTCTCTTTCTTACTTTATCTTCCTTTCATTCCCTCTCTTTCTTTCTTATTTTCTTTTTCTCCCTTACTTTCTCGTTCTCTCTCCCTCTTTCTCTCTCTCGCTCATTCGCTCTTCTTTTCTTATTCACTCTTTCTCTCTTCTCTCTTGTTTCACCGTCTCATTTTTCTTTCTCGTGCAATCACCGAAGTTAAACAACGTCGAGCCTGATCAGTATCTAAATGGGTGACTGTTTGGGAATACAAGGTGCTCTAAGCTTAGATATGCGGTGATGTAAAGGATAACTGCTCGGAACTTGAAATCGGAGAGCCGAGTTCCAATTCCAGTCGACTTCGTTATTTACAGTTACGCGAAAATTACGTAAGATATGAATCCATTCTTCACCCACATCCGGCCAGGCATTAATTAGTAGAAATTGTATCATTAAATTATTTTTATCTACAAAAAATCTTACAATGTATTTTCTGACATTAAATAACCTGCAAAGTGTTGATAAGCCGTAAAAAACAAATCAACCAGTTTTTCTTTCCTTCTTTCAGTCTCCCTCTCTTGCACTATCTATTTCTCTCTCTCTCTCTCTCTCTCTCTCTCTCTCTCTCTTTCTTACACACACCTTTTTTTGCTTACTCTTTCTTGATCGTGCTTTCTTACTCTCTTGTTATCTATCTGTTCACTTTCTCTCTCTTATTTTCTTACTCTATCTTTTTCTCTTGTCCTCTATTTCTTACATTGTTTCAATTTCTTTCTTTCTTTCTTTCTTTCTTTCTCATGCTCTCCCTTGTATTCTGTCCTTCCTTTTCACTTCCTCTCTCTCTTGTTACCTCTATCTCTCTTGTGCCCTTTCTCTTTGTTTCGTTCTTTCTGTATGGCTCACTCTATCTCTCTTGACCTCTTTCTTTATAACTCCTTTAATTCTTTACCTTGCACTCTCACTCTCTCCCTCTCTCTTTATTTCTTACTCTATTTCTTTCCTTTTCTTTCTTACTCTCTCTCTCTTCCTCTCTCTCTCTTGTTACCTCTATCTCTCTTGCGCCCTTTCTCTTTGTATCGTTCTTTCTGTATGGCTCACTCTATCTCTCTTGAACTCTTTCTTTATAACTCCTTTAATTCTTTACCTTGCACTCTCTCTCTCTTTATTTCTTACTCTATTTCTTTCCTCCCTCTCTCTCTCTCTCTCTCTCTATCTCTCTATCTCTCTCGCCCGCTACCTACCCCAAATGATCTAAGTGACTAAGATGTAGCAAGAGTCTTATCCCACTTTCCGGATCTCTCCAGAATCTAGTGTCAGCGTATATTGCAGAATGGATGCTTGGGGATCATTTGCCGTGAATTTCCAAATCAAACTTCGATCCTGATATTTTTCATGACACCTCGCAATACATGTGCACAAATTTAAAGTTCCTATTTTTCATCATGTCGGATATCTAGCCGCCTACTTCATCAGGTAAGACTGGGAGCGGAGACTGTTTAGTCGCCAAACTCTCAACCATCCGGCAGACAGTAATGAGTAGCATTTGATCAGAAGAAATCTTAAAGCGAGCCGACTTAATTTGGAACATGAAGAATGATCTTTAAGCAAAAGACTTTCATGCTAACTTTTTTGTTATAATTATGTATTTCCATTTACATTCTAAGCATTCGGATACGTTATCTCCAGTGAAAGAGTAAACTTTTCTTTTTCTTTTTTAATCATTTCACTCCAAGCAAGGCTGAAATGCTACTTATACGCATGGGGATTACAGGGAGTGAAAGAGAATGAGAAGATCGTGTATAGGGGGGGGGTGGATTGAGGAATGGACAAAAGATGAATGGGGTTCAAATTTAGATGGCGGCGATTGACGTTACATTTAAACTTTTGAAGATTATAGCAATCAGGGAAATAATTAAATGGAAGAGAGTTCCACAAGCGGTGAGAGATAAACCTCTATTTCTGTCAAAAAAAACCCAAAAAAAACGGGGAGGTGTGTTATCCGGTTTTGAATTCCCTCCGGCATTTACCGACTACCCAGGATTGTCCTATCAATCCCCGGGGGTCAATATCAGCCAACATGTTTGTTCTAAATCTAAATAATAATAATAATGCTTATACTACACCAGCCATAGCTCTTATGGTTTCTGAAACTTGCTTGGAGATTTTCCCATATACATGTTTTGTCATTGTGAATAAAAATGCACTACAATAAATACCTTGCTTCAGTTTGCTCGTCAGTTATTATCATCATCATCATCATCATTATTATTATTATTATTATTATTATTATCTTCTCCTCCCCCTCCACCTTCACCTTCTTCTTCTTCTTCTTCTTCTTCTTCTTCTTCTTCTTCTTCTTCTTCTTCTTCTTCTTTCCTGTTACAGACTGGGTTTCGGATTCCTTCTAAAGTTTTTCATTCATTTTAACTCCCATATCCCCTTGCGTCTTAGTGGCATTATCGCCTTACTTGGAATGAATAGGTGAAAACAATATACTGAGAGCAAGAATTCTTTTTCAGGAGTGTTATTAAATTATTAAATGCGCTACAGAAATACCTTGATTCAGTTTGATCGTCAATTATTATTATTATTCTCCTTCTTCTCCTCGTCTTCCTCCACCTCCACCTCCTTTTTCTTCTTCTTTCCTGTTTAACATTGGGTTTCCGATTCCGTTCTAAAGTCTTCTCATTCACTTTTGTCCCCATATCCCCTGGCGTCTTTGTGGTATTATTGCCTTGCTTGGAGTGAATTGATGAAAACCATATATTGAGGGCAAAAATTCAGAAGTGTTATTAAACTGTTATAAAGGTCTGTCAATTTATTTTTTTATTTTTATTTTTCCATTTTTCTAGTTTTCGAATAAGTGATTACACATCCGAATGAAAAATTGGGGATAAAGTCTCCAAACCTCAATTTTTGGTTCTGAAAAAAAAAGCGAGTCAGTAAATGAACCGCGGAAGCCTACGACTAAAACTCACTAATTTCCAACCAAAGGTTAATTAACCTCACTCTTTCCTATGCAAACTAGACAGAGAAATCGAAACCAGATGTCAAAAGGCCAACGCAGTCAGTTACCAACTTACTCTTCTTCTAAAACTTCCTAGCATTTCCATAAGCACCAAGGCAAATCTCATCAACATCATTTTCCTACCAGTGCCAGACATGGTCCCTAACAAAAAACCTTGAGAAGAAACTGATCACTTGCTAGATGAAATGATTGAGGAAAGCAGTGAATAAGACGAGGCGAGACAAGGTCAGGAATGAGACAATATGAGATATGGTAGAGCAATGCCAATCACACAACTCATCGAATGACAGAGGATCAAGTGGTTCGGACACCTCACCTGTATGCCTATCAACCAACCAGCCCTACGAGCATACACTCTCAGGTAATCTGGCTGGAGAGCGAAAGGCAGACCAGTAGGACGCTGGAGCGACTCGGTGACAGACACTCTCAGAGACCACGGGATATCACTCCTCCAGGCCACTCGCCTTGTCGCTGACAGAATGACTGTGTATCCCCACGACGCCTAACATCACACGCAGAAGGACAAACTAACTACTCCTTCCTATTAATGACGCCAAACAGTTCAAAAGAAAGGTATACTAATTTATTTTAATATCTTTATTATTACGTTTATTTTTTATGAAAAATTTCGACATTATTATTATTTTATTTAATTTGATTTCTGGAGTGTACCCATTTCTTTCCGAGTCCCGCCCAGAGACCTAAGGTCAGAAATGGCATCATGACTTATTCCACTGAGTAATTAAAAAATTATTATTAATAATAATAATAATAATAATAATATTTTCTTTGATTTCTGACGTTTACACATTTTTTCCGGGTCCCGCCCAGGGACCTAAGGTTAGAAATGGCATCATGACACTTTCCACTGACTACAAAAAAAAAATTACATAGATAAAGCCCTTCGTAAAGTGTGGGCTGTACTTGTCAGAACAATTTTTTGTATCTCTTCGAGGCATGGATTTCCAGGAATCCCTTCAATTAGTCTACTGCAATCTTTTCCTACAAGTCCTAGGGCTCCAACTACAACAGGGATTGTTGATGTTCCCATATGCCACATTTTCGAGATTTCTATTTCAAAGTACTTGTATTTTGACAGCTTTTTGAATATCTTCTAAGATACATTGCAGTCAGCAGGGACTGCCATATCAATAAGAAGGCACTTTTTTGTTTGTGGTCTTTAATAACAATATCTAGGCAGTTGGCTTTGATTGTTCTGTCAGTGTGTATTGTGTAGTCCCATAGAATTGTAACAGGTCCTATCTCCGTAACCGGGTCTGAGTGGTGTTCATACCATTTTCTTTCACTTTCCTTCCCGTAGATTATTATTATTATTATTATTATTATTATTATTATTATTATTATTATTCTTTCGTTTGATTTATGCTGTATACTCACTTACTGTTCTTTGTAGCTCTTAATGTCTTTTGTTTTCTTCAAACACAGCTCTGTCATCCTTTCACTTAAGCTCACCAGGAAGTTTATGCATCGCTTTCCTCTGTCTTTCTTATCTTCAATCTGTCAAGTGAGTATCAAATTTTCCAAGTACCCTTTCCTCATTACGTGCCTCAGAAATTTCAACTGTCTCTTTCTGAGGGAAAAAAATTACCTATTTATTTTATACACAGTAGCAATTGGAAGGTAGTTTAGACTTAAAGAAAACCTTCTTAAATCTATTAACAAAAATAATATCACAAACACACACACACACACACACACATATGTATATATACCAACTAAAAACCCTTGAAAAAACATGTTGAATCTGTGTAAAATTAGAATGTAATAAGAAAGAAAAACATCCACGAAAAAAGGTAAATATAATCACTAATTACAATATAACTGTAGAGTTATAATGATAAGTCAAAAATAAAATAAAATCAATAAAATAAAATAAAGGAGAATTAAATAAAGATACCTTATAGTAAGAGAATAGGAAAATAGAAACAATAAGCGTTATATAAAATATGAAAGATATTAGTGATGGTCACCAAGGTAGAGAAAAGATATTTTAGTAATGGGTGAGTGATGAAACATTTTGGAAGGATATAAGAAAGGATGGAAAGGAAGCAGAATATGCAGTGCAATTGTCCAAGGATATTATTTCACCCATTTGTCAAATTATAACAGTTCACGCAATTGTCCAAGGATAACATTTCATGCAAATTATAACAGTTCCAATTGTCCAAGATAACATTTCATTTCATTGTCATTTGTCAAATTAAATTAAACAGTTCACGCAATTGTCCAAGGATAACATTTCATGCAATTGTCCAAGGATATTATTTCATTTGTCAAATTATAACAGTTCACGCAATTGTCCAAGGATAACATTTCACCCAAGGATATTTTTCACCCATTTGTCAAATTATAACAGTTCACGCAATTGTCCAAGGATAACATTTCATGCAATTGTCCAAGGATATTATTTCACCCATTTGTCAAATTATAACAGTTCACGCAATTGTCCAAGGATAACATTTCATGCAATTGTCCAAGGATATTATTTCACCCATTTGTCAAATTATAATAGTTCATTTGTCCAATTATAACATTTCATATTGTCCAAGGATATTATTTCACCCATTTGTCAAATTATAACAGTTCACGCAATTGTCCAAGGATAACATTTCATGCAATTGTCCAAGGATATTATTTCACCCATTTGTCAAATTATAACAGTTCACGCAATTGTCCAAGGATAACATTTCATGCAATTGTCCAAGGATATTATTTCACCCATTTGTCAAATTATAACAGTTCAGTTCAAGTCCAAGGATAACATTTGTCAAATTATAACAGTTCAAATTGTCCAAGGATATTATTTCATGCAATTGTCCAAGGATATTATTTCATTTGTCAAATTATAACAGTTCACGCAATTGTCCAAGGATAACATTTCATGCAATTGTCCAAGGATATTATTTCACCCATTTGTCAAATTATAACAGTTCACGCAATTGTCCAAGGATAACATTTCATGCAATTGTCCAAGGATATTATTTCACCCATTTGTCAAATTATAACAGTTCACGCAATTGTCCAAGGATAACATTTCATGCAATTGTCCAAGGATATTATTTCACCCATTTGTCAAATTATAACAGTTCACGCAATTGTCCAAGGATAACATTTCATGCAATTGTCCAAGGATATTATTTCACCCATTTGTCAAATTATAACAGTTCACGCAATTGTCCAAGGATAACATTTCATGCAATTGTCCAAGGATATTATTTCACCCATTTGTCAAATTATAACAGTTCACGCAATTGTCCAAGGATAACAGTTCACACAATGGTCCAATGATAACATTTCATGCAATTGTCCGAGGATAACAGCTCACACAATTGTCAAATGATAACAGTTCACGCAATTGTCCAAGGATAACAGTTCACACAATGGTCCAATGATAACATTTCATGTAATTGTCCAAGGATAACAGTTCACACAATTGTCAAATGATAACAGTTCACGCAATTGTCCAATGATAACAGTTCACGCAATTGTCCAATCATAATATTTCATGCAATTGTCCAATGATAACAGTTCACGGAATTGTCAAATGATAACAGTCCACACAATTGTCCAATGATAACATTTCATGCAAGTTCAATCAGGACGTGGAAGAAGACTTCACAGTACAATTGTCAATTGAAAACAGTTCACACAAGTTCAGTAAGAGTCTAGATATGTTTAAATCTATTTCGGTGTCGTCACCGAAGTAGATTTTAAATTATCTAGACTCTTACTGAACTTGTGACTCGGATTCTATTCGCCATCCTACTAACACGCATTTCTGTGTATACAAATAGACACAACAAAGAAAAATTAAAGAATACGTTTATATAATTAAAAGTAGTGTATATATATGCGTATGCATGCGTGTGTTTGTGTGGGAGAGAAAGAGAAAGAGAGAATAGAGACCCACTGGTTTCGTTAAATAAAGTCCGTTTGATTGAGAAAAGAAATCTCCACTGACTGAGGTGTATCTTGTTTGTCCCTACCTCATCGTCTAGGAGAAAGAACAAAAATAAATGTGTGTGTGTGTGTGTGTGTGTGTGTGTGTGTGTGTGTGTGTGTGAGAGAGAGAGAGAAAGAGAGAGAAAGAGGAAAGAGAGATAGGGAGAGTTTGTTCTTTTCTTTTTATACCTGATTACCACGCCACCTTGTGTACGTTAAGCGAATTTCCCTAAAAGTCGAGTTATCCCAAACACTCACTCTCCAACGATAATCATCACAAAACTGCCATAATGAGCAAATACATGACACAATGCTACTAGTACTACTACTACTAATAATAATAATAATAATTTTGGACTTTCAATGTACCCTCAATTTCAGGTTCTAATCTTTGAATCAGCTTATCAATAAATATGTCTACAGTTTAATGATAAAAAAGCATTTATTCTAAATAAAAAAGATATTTATTTTTTAACATTATCTCCTTCCTTGTCAGTTCACTTAGCTCAATGAAGAATATTAATTAAATTGAACATTATACAATGACAATTTCAAATCAAAATTCAGCTCATAATTACGTGTCATGCTATGGATTTATTGATCCGACCTCGTACAATTTCAGCACGATGGAAAGTGACGACTGTAAAGAAATATGCCGATGTTTTTCCGGAGAAATCACAAGAAAATAGACGAAACAAATTGAAATGAAATAATTATCCTTTTTCTTGTTTATTTATTTTTTTTTGGTTTTGTTTTTGTTCTTTTCTTTTCTTTATTTTTTTTTCTTTTTTGACAGAAAAGCGAATAAAACGATCGATTCTAACAAACACTTAGCTATTTAATGATTTTTCTCCCAGGCTTTATAACGTCAACGAAGCGACAAATAAACGAGAAAATCTTTTTGTTTCAAACGTGTAATAGAATATCAATTAATGGGGCAAAGAAAGAGAGAAGCGCTAATAATGAGAAAAAGTTTAGCCCTTAAGAAATAAACAGAATCTTTGGATACTTTAACATCTGTGACGTAGGAGAACTTTTGAATATGATTAGTCGCTTGAGCAATCTTATAAAAGATCAAGTGTCATCTACGTGATTTGATAGGCAGTGACGGCAGCACTAAAACTTATACTGGGTGTAACAGCAAAACTGTCCAAATCGTTTAAGAGCAAAATTTTCCGATTGTTAGATTAAGCTCTGAACCGTTGTATCTTAGAAATGATTAAAGATATCTTACTGGAAATCTCCGAGGTTTTTATAACACTATTGGACTATACTTTGAACATTAGGAATGCATTTAGCTCTAAGTTGAAATGACGATCCCTCTTGCTGTTGTGACCTCTTGATTTAGTTTTCCTCTCTAGTGTTCCCTCTTTTTAAAACTTATTCCCCTTTTTCTTGATGGTTCGTGAATGGACGTTGAAAATGGAAGCCAAAGTAGGAATGTTGGTATCATTACTGAAGACCTGAATGATCTTTTTCCTCTCACCATTGTTCAGTTGTGAAAATATAGAGGGACTGACACAAAATGATTTTAACCTGTTCTCTTTCTAACTGAATAACTGAAAGGTTTTTTCTGTGATTCTTACGACAAATAGTGTCAAGATGGCTAAATATGTATAGCCATCTTGACGCCATTATCGGAAACCATGGCGAAAAGGAACTCAATTAGTTTAATGGTTTTTAGATATTAAACATTTTGTGGGATGAACAATTATTGCATGGTGTTAGATGATTTGGACAATTTTTGCTCTTACAGCCAGTATATATATATATATATATATATATATATATATATATATATATATATATATATATGTTGTTGGCTTTGGTAGGGCCAGAAATAAAGACACAAATAGAGAAATTGAGTAAAACAAATATATTAATAGAAACAGTAATACATATATATGCAAATGAGAATGTTACAGCAAGTAAGTTCGGTCCGACTGTCAAAGCTGACTGCTGAAAACTTCCTTCTCCAAAAAGCAGTACCTGCTCCTATTTATAGGTGGGAGAGTTCATGCGTGCCTAGGTAAATTAGCATACATATATATATCCAAGATCAAACTGGTCGATAATGTCGCGAAATGGCTTCACATCTGGGTTGTTAATACCCGATCTTTCCCCTATACGATCTATGTCGCCACAAAGACTTGTTCACTCGCCAAGAAACACATCTCGAGCACCCATCAAAAATAGCTAAATAGAGGACAAACCTCTTAGAATGTATTCCCGGTCGCGAGTTGAAAACCAGGTCTCATGTAGACAGCATACATTCTCGAGACTCCGACCTCAGGCTTCGAGCATTCAAACTAGCCAACCATGATCTGTCCGATTAGGGTTGGGATTCGGTATTGAACTTGGCCAGGGTGAGGACACTGACGGTCTGTCCCTTTGAGCATTAGCCCATCTCCATCATGATGGTGCCATGAAGAGACAGGGGAACGTTAATTTTAAAGTTCTATAAAGAAAGAGGTGTACAAAAGCGGGGTCTTCCTAGAATGAAATTAATTGAGTTTTTGTTGGCATTATCTTCGTAAAAAAAAAATGGTGGAAAAGGCATTATTTGTCTCTTCAGCATTGCCCAGATTTTTGTGCTCCTTTTCCCGATCTCAATACTATTAATACCCTTTTCCCTTTAGGAAAGTTTCTGGGATCTTCCCCATCTTTCCCATATGGTTCTTTTAAATTTAACAGGATCTTTAATCTCCCTAGATAATGTTATCGTCTTTTCGGCTTGCTCCAGTGTCCATCGGCACACGTCTTCCTCGGTGTTGTGAATTGGTTTGGATATTTTTCTTTTTTCAGACTTGTTTGACTCGGCCGATGGTGTGCATTTAAGTTTTTGCTTTTCCAATTTCTTGGGTTTGTTCACGGGTATATGTGTAGCTGATGGTATGGACACGTGGCCGAGTGGTTAGAACGTTTGCATACATCAAATTTCACCATGGTCGATTTGTCAAGAAGGAGGCTTCCTGATATTATCGGACTGCAGAGGTCGATCCCAGCGTGCGACACCTTTGTAAAATACCTAAAAACCATACCACGGGTTGACCAAGGCCTTGTGAATGAAATTTGGTAGAGGGGACTCTTGGGGCCGTCGATAGCTTTGCTAGCACAAAGTCACAAGTCATCGTGGCCGGGGGCTTAAGCGTGCTTGCCTTGTTCAAATTGTTCATCACGCTAAATAACACGCTCTTCCCCAGAAACTGTAACTAAGTTCTGCTTAGCATAGTTGCAGTAATAAACCACAGGTGGACTCTGTGGGTGTTGAATAAACATAAATACGCCTGAACAAGCGTCTGCAATAGGGATTGGCTACCCGCCCTAGTAGTATCCTCGAATACGAGTGGCCAGCTATGTAGGTGATGGATTGGGAGTGGATATAAGTGTGTTCATTTTTTTGGATGGTGATTTTATAGTGGGAACTCTTTTGATGGTGATTATTTTGGTTAGAGTGGGAGTTAAGGATTCGGTCATGGAGTGGGGTGGAGTCATGGTGTTTGAATTATGGTGAAGACGGTGCCTACGAAGAATGGCCAATTTTACTTACTGATAGTTCTTGTGATCTTTTCGCTTTTAAAGAGTCCTTCCATTGCTCGGGATTTTCAAATTTCTCAAAACTCGTCTCATATCTCAGTCGTTGCTGTGTAATTCTTTCGGCGTAGCTAGTCGAGTCATCGCCCTGGCAACTGGTAGAGTTAGTGAGGCGGTTTGTGCCATTCTACGATCGAGATCCCACTGTCTTTTGGTCTCACCAACGACCTGCCATTTCCCCTTTTCCTTCTCTGCAAGCACACAAGCGAAAATGGAGGTTACGAAATCGACCAAATCGGTTTTTTACCGCACCGGTCCTGGTCACTGGCATGTCCATTATAGGCAAGTCTGAAATAACAAACTTTGTCAAAGGGGGATTTGGGTTGGTTGGGGTAAGAATACCAGAAGCCTTCTTTTCTGGACACGAAGAGGAGAGATGACCAGCGTCTAGTGTGGAGAGGCTTGTTGGTTTACGGCTAGTTACAATGATCGGTATTTTCTGGCCCTCTATATCCAGAGAGTTGGGGGCGGAGAGGAAGTTTTTGCGATCTAACATTAATTGAAACTCCATCCTCCGATCAGGTCGTCGTCGGAAGCAGAGTATCTGTCCAAATTGAGTCAGATAAGCAGCCAAATGCTCCCCTAAGACCCTAAGAAGAAACCTCGATAACTGCCCTGATATTCGGTTATTAATATGAGTTCTTTCGTTATCAGATCCCTGCTCGACGTTTTCATACATTCAGCAGGAGTGAGCAACAGTACGTCCCACATGAAGTAAACATTGTCTCTTATGATTCCCCAGGGACGTTAAAGATTTTATAACGGTATCTTTTGTGGAGTAACAAATTTTGTGCAAACGTTTGTCGACCTCAAAGACTGACACAATTCTTTTTTCAACTATTTATAACACCTTAATGTCTACTAAGAGTCCGTCTTCTTTGATAAGATAAGATGTACGTAGCTCTTGGCTGTCTCGAGGAACTCCGTCATGTTGATGATGCACTTCGGTGGGGACTTCCAGCAAGAGGGTGAGTCCCCGGCCGCTACATTGCCGTCTTTGTTGGTGTTACTGTTGTTGTCTTTAGATTAGGTTGCAATCTTTTTATACGAATTTTGGCCTTAACTTGGTCATTCAACTTTGCCGTTTCTTTGTTGGTTTCAGTATTTTCTTTATTTTTATCAAGTAGGTTTTTCTTTTAAAACCCAAAATGTCTTTTTTGACCGTCCATTTTAATTATTTTCAAACAAACTTTTCTTCTATAAATATTATTTCTTTCAAAGCAAAAATGGATTTTGTTTCTTTTTAAAATAATAAAGGAAACAGAAAAGAAAACAAAAATTAAAGATAGAAATTAAACAAAATTCCTTCTACTAAAAGAAGTGAAAAATGTAAACGAGAATAGAAACACAGACAGAAAAGGATCGTCGGTAAAAGAATAAATTTAATTAAACAAATAAATAAATCAACGTAGAAAAAATAAACCTTTAAAAATAAAAATGTAAGCTAAATTCCTTCTTCAAAGAGAGGGAAAAATTAAACAATGAAAACGAAAGCAATAAAGTCAGGAAGACAAACAACGAAATAAAAGGTTCGATTATAAATAATAAGTCAACTTAAACAAAAAATGAACGTAGAAAGATTCTTTCTTTAATAAAATAAAACAGTAAAGGAAAAAATAGTGTGAAAGACACGTGTAAAAAATAAAAATTTCCAAAAACACCCGAAGTAACTAGGAGAAAAGATTAATTAAATTAAATTAATAAAAGAGTTTGGCGGTTATACTTAAAGGGTTGCGTTTCTTAAAAAACAAAATGGACGAAATAACACGTAAAAGTTTAAACCAAAAATTAAACAAAAATTAAACGCAACTGAAAGCTTTAAAGAAAAACACGAGTAGAAATATAAAAGTAACAAACAAAATAGACGAATACAAAAAATATTAAACAAAAATATTACGGAAAAATTCAAAAAGAAATATGCTAAAAAATAAGAAATTTAGTTTACATCGGGTTTTAAAAGAACAAACTAAAATTCAAACAATTTACAAGAAAAAACAAGTTAAATCAATAAACTAGTGAAATTTTAAAAATTACACTTAAACAAAAAAAAAAAAAAACGATCTATAGTCGAAGAGGATGAAAAAATTATAGGAAAATATTTTTTAAAAAACTCTCAAAAATAACCAGTAAAAAGTGTAAGAAAAATTAAACAGAAATTTAACAGTTCTTTGAGAGCAAAAAGTAAAAACGTAGATTCTCAATGGCGCGTCAAAAGCACGTCTGGCGCCTGGCGAGACTACAACTGGTCTGAAAAACAAACGATCCCGGTACAAAAGTGTCATAGAGGAACGTTAATCAGAAGAATTTTAGTGATAGCATTTATAGAAAAGGCAAAGATTGTTCTTTGCCTAAAACTCAGGCAGCCTGATTTCGTGGTTATAACACTCGGTATCAAGAAATAAAATATTAATAGTAATAAATAAAATTAAATGTTCATTTATCTTATCAGTGACAAACGGTTGTAATCTCTGCAAAACTCAGCATAGCCATAAGTGAAGACATAATTATATTTATTACTACTTGCTATCCAATATATATATATATATATATATATATATATATATATATTAAGAAATGGACAAGGTCCGACAATTTATTTATTAAAGACATTTTTTTATGTTTAACGTTGTTATTAAATACTTGTATCTATAAATAACAACGTTAAAACATAAAAAATGTCTTTAATAAATATATATATATATATATATATATATATATATATATATATATATATATATTGAAATAATAAAAATATTAAAAATTAAAATCTTCAGACACACTGGGTTGTAGATTAATATTCTTTCGTTTTATTATTATTATTTCATTTAGATTCCTCGACTAGTTTCGGCCAATATGGCCATCATCAGGAGAAAAAAAAATTCTGCTTGCTGCTAGCAGTGAACTACAGAAATGAATGTCTTGATAGAGAAAATGAAAGTTTTCATTTGTTTTTTTGTTTTTTTTTATCTTTTTAACATGAATTTTTTAACATTATATGTGTTGGTCAAACAGTCTCTTTTAAGTCGTTATTTGAGATAAGAGCTGGATGGATCGATGCTGCTCTGAATTACCTTGGTCAGTTTGACAGATTTTTTTTGTTCCTGGAGAGGGGATGTGTCTCTGTTAAGTGTGTGTGTGTGTGTGTGTGTGTGTGTGTGTGTGTGTGGTATTTGGTTCTTAGGGAGTGAGTGAGTATGCTATATGTAAACGTGTATATTACTGCGTGTGGGTGTTATCATTTGGCCCATAGGGAGTGAATGAATATGATGTATGTAAGTGTGTATATTCGTGTGGATGTGTGTATAAGTGTGAGGCCTCAACACCTCCGTAAGTATGTCTGTCTTGTGTGGGTGAAAAATGTGGGTAGGTTTTGATTTGGAGAGCTATATATTAATACTATCTATATTGTTAAATTTATGGTTTAGCTCGGCTGGATAGTGTGGTTTTAAACGTTGTATCCACTTATTTTCACGGAACTCTAAAATCTTTCTAATGTTATCTGGTCTGAACTTTTCTATTCTCTCAATTATAGTGAATTTGGCATGGGTTTTGAAATCGTGTTTTTCTAGGCGGAAATGTTGTTCTACAGGTAATAATTGTTCATGGGGTGTCGGCTTAATTCGATTGCGATAATTTTTAATTCTGTAGTGAAAGGGCCATTCAGATTTCTACATATTGTTTCTGCTGGCATAGTGTGCATTCTAGGAGGTAAATTTTATTATTTATTCATATATATATATATATATATATACATATGAATAAAAATGACGCGTCCTCTGATCGACTCTGTCAAGGAAAATGTAAGGATTTTATTTAAGAACAAGTATTTATGAACAGCATTAAAAATGTTAATTTTTCAGAATTTTTAAATTTAAAAACGCTCATCAATATACTTCAGACGAACTGAAAGACAAGGCAAACTATGGATTGATATATTTTTAGTTATATCCTTATTTTTACGCACATGTATAGAAAACCCATATTAAATAAAATATTTTACCGCATATTGAATAGCGTATAAGATATTTAATATGCGCAAAAATAAATTAATAAATACATAATAATTACGATTCGCCCTTTTCACACACCTCCGCGGTATTTTGAACAGGTTTAGAGGTTTATTCTTTGTTTCCTGTTTAGAACTGTGTTTCCGGTTCATTATAAAGTTGACCTCTAATCTATACTTCTAACGCCTCCGCCTAAACTCTAAATGTTATATTACCAGTATGTTCATTTCTAAAGTCTTTTCCTTCTCTTTCACCTTCAGTAGCCCCTTGCATCTTAGTGGTGTTATGGTCTTGATTGGAGTGAATTGATTAATACAAATAATAATAATAATATGCATAATATTTGATGTATTCTTTTCCGGTCTGCTCTAGGACGTTTTACCATTTATATTTTGGACTGATGCAAACTTTCTGCTTTGTAAAAAAATGCCAGGATGTAGCTAACGGAATTTTGCCTTCCACATTGACAACAAATGGTTCTTCATCATGACTGAGACGGTTAAATGTAATTCAAAAATAACGAACAAATATAAACAGTTTATTCAAAGGCTTTTGATCCTGATATACAATATCTTATTCCAAAATTGGAATGATAAAATAAAAATTAAACAAACTTTGTCGGTTGAATTTTATAAATCCTATTTTGGGGGTTTATACCTTTAATGTTTCGGCATTAAACAACCCATGGAGGTGTTGATATGCCGCTAAACAAAATCAATAAAACAAGTCTCATACCGCCTCTAATACATTAATATAATAATAATAATTTTTGAAAGTAAAATGACGCAGTTCGATATTTACAGAAATAAAAATCTTTTTTCTTTCTATATATATATATGTGTGTATGTATTTCGAACAGGTTACATTGAAGTTTTATACGCTGCCTTTAAAACAGCAGTTAGTAAGATGTTAACATCTTTTCTAGAAAGTTGGTGTTTGAGTCTTGGTCTGAGGTAAGTTTCAAAGGCTTATTATTTTCCAGACTTTTTAAAATTTTGATTTCTATTTTTATTGCATGCTATCTTAAGTGAATCGTTCAAAACAACTTATTCTTTAAGATTTGGAAAGGTTTGATAAAACTGAAATTAATTACGATAGTATATTACGCCATTTTACATCTGAAAACTGCTTGGTTGATCGTTGCGTGATATTTATCAATCTATGAAATTAAATTCGATATTGAGTAAAGAAGGAATGAGTTAAATGTTATCAACAGTTTACGATTCCTTTTCTTGAAATGAATATTTTTTTAATTCCTCCTATGCACACTTATTGGTGTCCATTGGAGGAAAACTTCAAATTTCTGTTTCTATTTACAGCTCAATTGACTGCGCACGAATAGGCCCGAGGAGAAAACCTTCAATAAAAACTGATAGAAGATTATAGGAATAGAGCATTTACTGAAACTTGATCGTCTAATTGAAATGGAAGAGATGTTTTTCCTTTGAAATATAAGAATCATTAGAAAAATACTATATTATCCAAAAGGTTTCTCACGCAAATAAATAAGCAAATATTGACATAGATAGATAGATAGATAGATAGATAGATAGATAGATAGATATACTAGTCTGGTATATATATATATATATATATATATATATATATAGAGAGAGAGAGAGAGAGAGAGAGAGAAATCAGTATACGTGAATATACAAATGCTTATTATAATTCTACTTATATTAAATTCTCAGCCTCTCTCTGTGTCTCTCTGTCTCTCGGTCTCTGTCTCTGTCTCTCTCTCTCTCTCTCTCTCAAGATATATATATATGTGTGTCTGTGTGTGTGTGTTAACAATTCACATGAAAATCCAAACAACTAAACACAGAGGAGTTATCATCAGAGTTGCTCTCATCAGTCAAACCAGATATTGAATATAAATATTTATATTACATATCTCTATATAGATATCTTGTGACATATCTATCTATCTATGTATCTATCTATCTATCTATCTATCTATCTATCTATCTATATATATATATATATATATATATGTGTGTGTGTGTGTGTGTGTGTGTGTGTGTGTGTGTGTGTATTATATATATATATATAGATAGATAGATAGATATACATATATATGCAAATTTATTTACATATATACGTATATATGTAGCCTTTCTATGTAAGCCTGTTTGCCCCCCTCTCTCTTTCTCTTTATATATATATATATATATATATATATATGTGATATAGATACACATATATATATATATATATATATAGGTAAGATTTTTAATGACATGTCTATCTAATCATATCTATCGACATATATATCTATATATATATGTGTGTGTGTGTCTGTATGTGTAAGTCATTATATATCTATATCTATATATATAAACATACATTTATATGTAGCCTATATATGTAAATCTCTCTACATATACATGTATATATGTACCCTATGCAAGTCTCTCTCTCTCTCTCTCTCTCTCTATATATATATATATATATATAGATAGATATATATATAGATAGATAGATAGATAGATAGATATGAACATATCAGAATAAAATACATATAGACGGATTTTCTTACTAAAGAATCGTTAAATACAATACCGAATTGGCCCTGAAGGAAGATCGTTATTAAATGATGTTTTTGTATACGAATAGAAGGATACCTAGCTAGCTAGCTAGCTAGATAGATAGATAGATAGATGATTTTTTTGATTTTTTTTTTACTAAGAACGAGTTTCGCTTTCCTTAGGTAGATAGGTTGACGCCTTCACGTTAGAATAAAAGACAAATCTTTGTGTGTGTGTGTGTGTGTGTGTGTGTGTTCATATTAAAACCGTTAATATCCGTTTATTATGTATTCCTCTTCCGGTTGGGATGAAAGTAAAAATGTACTTTTTTTTTTAGCCGAAACTAGCCCATTTTGAGCAGTTCCCGGTTACAACCCCACGCCTCCGGTTTCATTGTGCATTTTACTGCTGTTGCCATTGCAATGATCGGCGAAATTATGTAGGAGTTTGGTCTTAGGTTTATGTCGGGAACTGCGCACTGGCAGTACTTCTTATGTTTTGATCAAATACATATTTACTAAGTCGAAATTGTAGCCAGATTTGTTCCAAAAGGCTATATAAAAAACAATTAAAAGACGCTTTTCCACTTTCCTAACTTCTCCACTTTTGTTTGGATTTTATTAAAACGCATATCTATATATATATATATATATATAGAGAGAGAGAGAGAGAGAGAGAGAGAGAGAGAGAGAGATATAATGTATAAAATCGAAGAAAAGAAATTATCGTCAAACACACCTCTAAAAATTTAACATATAAATTTATTATTATTATTAAAATAATTTTCTTACAATATTTACGCTGAAAAAAGATTATAAAGTTCCACGTTCACTTGTGTCTTAGAACTGTGTTTAGGGAAATAAACACAACTAAGTTTCATGAGGAAATGTATTGTATTTTTACAACGTAAATGAATAAATGAATCCTGTGAGTATGAATAGTAGCTCATATATGGGATTACTAGCAGCATGGCCCGGCGTTGCCCGTGCTTGATTCAAAAATCGTACAAATCATACAGCAATCACTATCACTTGACTTGAAATATTTTTGGCCTTCCTTGCCTTTAATGGAGTGCCCTTTGCCGTGCTGATGTTGCTACATGCCTTACTTCTTTCCTATCTCACACTGCGAAATTTTTCCAAGCTCTATACTAAACATTAAATCTGTTACGAAAAAAGAACTAAGCAAGATGAACACAAAACCATCAGCTTTAAAAAAGGTCTCGTAACTGGAAAAACCGAATGAAAAAAGAATGTTAACAACAAATACTTTTTCACACCTAACCCGGTTCTGCGGAATCAGAATCAATGTTGAGTTTAAGCAAGCGAATGAGCCAATTGGAGTAAAGTGCCATGCAGATTTAAATTTTGCCCACTTTTGACGAATGCAGCTATCGATTTTTTTTTTTTTTTTTTGGCATGCTAGTTAACATTCGTGTCAGTCAGCTTTTTGCTCTCACGCTGGCAAATAGAATCTTCCTGTCTATTCGTGGCAGCCAGCTATAGGCTCTCACTCTAGCCAGTAGAAAATGGCCGCAAACTACATGAAAACTGCCGTAGAAGCATGAAAAAATCGATTATTTCCACTATCGATGGGAGTTGGGAAATGCAAAGTTGGTGTTGGCCTTCCCGCTAACTTGGAGCGTGTGCATATAAATTTTGGTGCAAATCTGTCGCAAATTGCGGCCGTGCATTCGTTACACACACACACACACACACACATATCCTGCATTTTATAGATAGTGATTACACAAGAAACCCAAATCTACGCTCTGTTATGTGTGTGTAGTGTAATGTAGCAGAAAGAATAAACTGTCAGTCAATCAGTTAAATATCAGCGCAATTATGGCCGAATATGACTCATGATAACTAAGCCTGAAATATGTAATGTTTTGTCGCTTTGTGTTTTTCGTAATATAAACCGTGCAAATTGTTTCGTGAAAATACTTTTTAAGTTAGTAATATTTTTACAATACGAACTTTAACACTCAATATTTTTTTGTGGAGTCGCAAGCTGAGAAATCAATATTATTCACATGCTGGTAGAAGTATACTGAGGATTAGTTTATTTATTTCAGTTATGCTATTTACAGAAAGATTTCGGATCACAGGAAGTTAAAAGATTCATTTATTAAACTTGGAAGTTTTATTGGTTAGTAAATATATTTCCCAATTTTTAATGTTTATTTTGAGAAAGGAAAAGAATTTTAGTCATTTTCCTGGATGTGAGCTTTCATTTTTTTTAGCATACTGCAAAAAAATGGTCACCTGCTTTTTGAAAGAATTTAAGCTGCGTTTCAAGCAGTCTCCTCGATTGATCAAGAATTACTAACGAGGAAATTTGAATTTGATATTTCTAGGTGATCCTATTTTTTGCAAACAATTGAGTTTATATCTCTGTGTTCCTACTACATATATATATATATATATATATATATATATATATATATATATATATATATATGAGAGAGAGAGAGAGAGAGAGAGAGAGAGAGAGAGAGAGTAGGTTTAACTCTAACTCAAACTGCTTTTTTTTGCCCTCCTCTCCGCCTCTACCTCTCATCTTCATACTTTTTCATTAACTCCGCTTAGTTGAGTAATACCAACCTTACGGCAAGCTCGGCTATCTTTTCCCTTCTCAGCCGAGGCCAGTGTCTTGATAAGTTTGCTTTGGGTTTGCCATCATCTTGAGATATTGTGATAAAAGACGAAATATAGCGTGGACCCTTGTTTTGTATAGCCCCCCTCGTTCTGGGGATGGGGTCTCTTAGTTGACGGTCGTTAGACGATCATGATGAAGTTGCCATCCTCTCTTTCTTCTCTCGACCGGGTGATCGCTAGTTGCTTTGTTCGGAGGTAAAATGAGAACTTCAACAAAAGGAATTTTGACTTACTACTTTATTAAACCCGTCGACGTATACATATATATATATATATATATATATATATATATATATATATTTAACTAGACAGTGGGGTCGCTCTATACACCCGACTGGAGAGCAAGTTCCCCGCACGCAAAATTAACACGTCCTGTATTCTTCAACGCGTAAAACTTAACCCACTGAAAACACTTTCTAAATCTAACATTCCCACGTTCGGCTCAGCCAATCAAAAT